>JAODGC010033796.1:0-20443 GCA_027574925.1 Ecitoglossa quadriceps | reverse complement strand
TTTCAAATTTTGTTACAGAACAAATCACATTTTAATTCTACAATTCCGATGTTTTTGCTTCCTTTCCTTCTTTAAATATCCAAACTGCAACAAGTCAAAAAGTACCAGCTTGTAATAATTTCTTAGTATGCTGTTAATCGTAAAACTTATTTTTTCCACTTTATTGCAATCTGTTTGCGTAAAATTTTGCGTGCTTCTTTGCATATCATCTTTTACGACAACTTTGCACACGAGATGCGCCATTGTGCCAATAAAATCAATTGTTCGTTTTACAATTTGCAATTTGTATAAACTTTACGATGAATGCGTGAGTTATGGCTATTAAAAGTGAGGAGCCTTGAACACTTTGAGCACGAGTCATCATCCTTCATCCTCGCGCCAAGCAGCTTCTTTTGTTTACGTTTATCTCTGGTTCCCGGCGCTTTTGGCTCGGACAATTTGTCCTGCGCCGTGTTTTTTTTTTTTTTTTTTGTCGTTTACTGGCATGGAGAGTAAACAGACAGCAGTCATTCGTCTCCGCTAGGCTGATAATAACCGTGTAACATGTGTTCGCGGATGGTTTAGGCGTCGTGATTGTCGTAAAACGCGTGTTTAACGCGATTGATGCGCGTAATTTATGGGGATTTTAACGGTCATCATGCGGCTACAACACACCACTCTTGGTATTTTGCACTCGACGTGATCGTTAATGCACCTACCCGTCGGGGGGAAATTGTAAAAATTGTAAAATTCAGCAACAAAGCTCAGGTATTTATGGCACGCGTTAAAGTGACTTTAAGGATGACTCAAATGGCGAAGAAATTTGTAAAATACTTAAAATCTCATTTTAGACTTACACTCAATTTTACTTCTAAGATCAATCAAAATCTATTGAGTTTATTGCAAACACCACCAGCTTGTTCTCTTTAACATCCCTTCTTTTCGCACTAAAATCTCTCATTGACACCTCTCTGCTTTTCATTTCGTATCATCCACACATAATCTTACGTCACTCATGTGAAAATAGTGTGCTATTTAATAAGAAAAAAAAAAAAAACCAACAAGAATTCATAACCCTCCAAAGTCCACTCCTGCGGTGTGAAGAAACCGCCGCCCCCGACGGCGGTTAAAGCCGTGAAAATGTTCCCGGGGCGCAAACATCTCATTAACAATTCAGATTGGCGATGATCCACGACCCTCGCAGCGGTGTGGCGTCGGCGAGAATGGAGATTGCCTGCCGCCGTTACCGCTACGGCCTTCTGCCCGATCATGGGGCGGCGTACCATGTCAAACATCCGTGTAACGCGCTTATTATTACACGCCGTAAAAACCCTTGAGATAAAACTTTTTGTCATGCTAAACTCCAGCGGATCTGCGTTTCAATCTGGCGGCGTTAAAATATTTCGGAATATGTTAGTTGGATTTGAGTAGGTAATGCTTAGATTCTGGATTATTCAGGAATGGGGCTTGCATTTCGGACATTTACATTCTCGATTTTTGTTTAAGGAGTTGAAGAATGTTGATCAACTTCTTTACGAATGACTCTTCCCTTCTTGTTTTGATCTCTTCAACACTAAATTGACACTAATTTCTGGTCACAAAACACACGTTTCCTTCCTGTCCATTTAATTCCTGAATGGACGCCGATCGAGGGTTGACATCCCCACACACCTGCCTCACAGTTGAGTGCACTAAATAGCCGTTTGCACACCTCGTCATATCGCGCGCTCATCTCACTGCTTCCAATCGCGCTGTTATTGTGTGTTTATGAATGCATCTGAATGGCATCCCATCGTCGCGAATCGACTCTGAACTACTACCCTTGTCGGAAAGCCGCCACCCTGTACTACCCTCACTCAACGTAGTCGACAGTCAAAACTCTGCTAAAGGGGAGGACTTGTGACAGTATTTATCGCGTTGAGTGAGTGACTGACTCGATTTCTTGACTTTTGCGAGGGTAACACAACTACCCCGGGCGCAAATTAGGGGCGCAAACAATTCATGCACAAATATGCTACTGAATCTACTACTTACCAACAATAGCAACTAGTATATAGTAAAGTTTTCAGAGCTTGAATTCAACTTTTCAAATTGTAGCTTCTAGGAATTTAAATATTTAGGAATGTTTTGTGGGTTGCCTAACATTGAAATCACTTGAAGTAGACTTGATAGTATATAACATTGATTAACTGGCAATATAGTTGATTCAATTTTATTACGTTTATTGTTGTACTTTATTTTGACTAAAATTAGGAGAAGGAACGCATTGAAGCAACGATCGATCGTAATTCATTGAACGCATTATGCTTTTATTTTATTCAGGGCGCAGAAGTCCTCTTCTATGAGCACTGCTATGCTACCCTTTTAATAATACACCCAGGGGTTGTTTTCGTTCGTGAAGCGTATCCACAGCCGATAATAATCGTACACATTAATTTTACACAGTGTAACAATGTTTGTTTTGGTTGTGAATGTGACGAATTGATTTTAGCCATTTCACTCTTATTAAAGTTTAGACTATTCTTCATTTTGATGGAAATATTGTCCAGTGTCATATTACGTGATAGAATCAATTGTGTTTGTGCTTTTATTGTTGTGATTTTCACGTTTACGATGTGATTCTTCTCGACAATTGCGCGTCGCACTCTGTTTGTTTGGAGTCTAAAATTTTAGAGTTTTACACCCTTAATATTGACATGTACTTGAGTTGGGACGGTTGGCAGTCTGGGGAATTGTAAGAGGATCGTAAAAAGTTTATTTTTATACAATTGTCTCAAGATTTCATTTGCGCATAAGGTGCGTTACGATGTGAAATTGAAGATTGCAGTGATTTTTGCAGGCGATTGTTACTTTTAATTAAAATTAATTATGGTTACTGGCTATGATCGTGCTAGTTGTTTATATTTTTAGTGGACAATTGGGGGGAAACGACGTAATTGTGTAAGGTGTGAAATCCACTCTGAAATTGCATGATTCCATTGAAAGTCAGTTCCTTGTTCCTTGCAAATTCAGCCAACATCTGTTTATATTACCCGGTGCACACTTTGCATAGGCCCGTTTGGCATTTTCTGCTCGCTGCGGAATTGGCATTGTGTGTAAATTGAGGCCGATTAATAACGTCCCGTCCGCGGACGGGCTATGCCAAAAGGGATATCAATATGTCCAATCGGATAACTACCGGTGCTCGATGTGTGCGCATGGCTGGGACGCATCTACATAATTCATGCGACGCTCACTAAATTCTTATATTGCGCGCGTATTTAAATATCAAGCGCATAAACAACAGCGGCAAAAATGCACACGCAAACACATGTAGCAACAAGCCTAATACAATCCAAGACTTGCAGTAGAAGGACATGGAACGAGGACAGCTGTGGATGGCAGGGGACAGAGTTGCGAGAGATTTCCCAGCGAGTTATTCCTTTATCAATTCATGCTCATCAATATTGTGGCTTGCACTGGGTAACAAGAGGCAAGGAGACGGACGGAATATTGCCGTACGATGTACGAATTTGCATCGATAGATAGCACAACGACTGCAGTGAGTGCGCGCTTAAAGACTTGAGGACAATTGCAGGAAATTTAAATTTCCCACTGTGCCATGTAACAATTTCAACGTAACGTCACATCAACTTGTCAGTCAATAGCGTCATGAATTTATGCAGTTTAGTCAATGATACAACATGTGGTTCTTTGAAAACGACAAGATAGTTGGTGCAACGCAAAGCTAGATGTTGAACTTCCTCCTTGAAAACAATGATTTCAATGTTCTTTTTCCTATGCAGCTTGATGATGTTTGTTTATTGGAGTACTAATTTCTCTACGGCATGTGTGATTGTCGATTTTTTTCCTTCATTTAAATTGCTTTCCAATTGGATTGTGTCTTCCTGCGTAAAGCGTGAATTAGATTCATGTCGAAATCGTGTCGATTGTAAGTTTTTCACGCTATTCTTGTACCTCCACACACTTGTGTCGCCCTTTTTTTTTTTCCTCTCCACCGCTGCCATTCGCAGTGTAGCAGCCGCAGACAACTTATTTATGTGCGGATTGTTTGCGAAATGCCGCCGATTACTCGCACTCGTCGATTTCTTCGCGCATTCGAACGCGGCGCGCTTTTTCCACTCACATGGAATTTGCACCCAGGAGGTTCAAACGATTTTGCGGAATCCCGTCGGGTCACGCGAACGAATTCAAGTAGCGGTGTAACACGACTACTTGAAAAAAATCAAACAATTTTCACTCGTGCGGCTGCGTGCAGGCAAGATATAACTGTTTTTCATTTTTTGAGAGGCTGCGAGAAAGCAGTGCGAAGGGAGGTGCAGATCAAAGGGAGACATAGATGGCGGCAGTCTAGGAAATTGACGTGTTGGTGCCAAAAGGGCACATGTTGGGATGTAGGAAATGTGCAGAATGTAGGTATGTGGTTTTGGGGCAATTGGGACAATCGACTAGTGACCGGTCAGAATTTTAAGCCCCTTTTCGCAACATGTGATTGATATATTGATTTGTAGATGTGTGTGACTTGTCTGTCTCCTTGTTTTGATACACTTTAAAATTAAATTTAGAGTCATGTATCAAATTTGAATTCCAACATTTATGGCGAGTTACTAAACTGGATTTGCTACCAGTCTTCCACGTCAGTAATCCCTCTTCGCCCCGGCATCAGCAGTTGTGGTTTAATATGAGCTTGCGACCCATATGAGTGGAATGTAATGTGCAATAATTTGCTTTGTTTGTTACAGTGGGCCCTCTCTTCGGTAGTGGCTTCCCCAACAGCTACGCCTTTAGCATCCCAGGCCTTCAGTCGGCGGCGGCGGCGGCCGCAGCAGCGCATGGTCTAAAGAGCGGCTTCCTCTTCGATCACGGCAAGTCCACTTTAATTAAGTTGTGTTCGCAGAGAAAAAAACTCGGTGTCATTTTGAGGTTATCTTAAGATGTTTGCAATGTAGGAGGTATTGTTGTACGGCACAATTGCGCAAAGTGTGAATTTACGACGCCCCCAAGGGCGGTTATCGCCCGCGCCGTGTAGTTTTATTGCCGTCTTTTATCTTGTCTTCATGTTTTTATTTCCGCGCGCTCGGCGATTGTCCATTTTCGCCGACGCCATTCGCGTCGGCAATGCCTCGTTTGAAGTGTGCTCGTCTAAAGGGTGCTGCAGCTTTTTACGGTCAAAAAGTTCCACGGTGAAATTAAACGAGTATCACACTTAAATGTCACCACGTTTCGCCTCGCGGCAAGCGCGACCCGCCTTCGGTGCGCATTCTTAAAAATCCTAAGGGTGCTAACTGCGCGGCAAATGCGGCGGAGTTGCTGTGAAGATTGCAGATCTCATCATCTGCGACTTCCTGACATCTTGGCCTGGGCAATAACGAATTGAAAGTGAGGAAAAAAGCGGCTGGTGTCTAATCTGGAAGGGAAAAGAAGGGAATTTAATTAAGTAAAATTACACTGCTTGTTCTTTAATTATGTTAGTATCAGCGTTTTTACGACACTCGAGTGCGCGCCAAAGATCTCGATATCGTCACCCTCGGCGCGGAGGTGGTATGGGCGTCGCAGCGGTGCAACGGGGTCGGGAATGCGACCGGGCGAAATAAAAGTCGGGAATATTGCGCTGCGTATCTCTGCGCTTCAGCGATCAAAAGGTGTGGAGGGATCTAATAATACGGATGGGATATACAGCAGCAAAGGAGGACTATCGGGCGTTTAAACAAGTTTTTAAACTGTTGAACTGAACACAAATGCTGGAAAATATTGAAAATTTAATTGGATTAGCTTTGGAGGAACTTTCTAAGGAGATGGTACAAGATATAACTAAACAGCATTATTTTACGAGAGTATTCCAGATTTTTCATACTTTTAACATGGCTTATCATGAGGGGGGGGTCCAAATTTGGTATGACAATATGGTCTTGATATCAAATTTTTCTTCTGGCCATCCCATTCCTTTACTTTTCATTAATGAAAATTCTGAAGCATACTAGCATAGGAAATAGAATGAAATACTGAATGCAGTTATTTATAAAATGATTCAAATATTGTTCACTTTTCACTTATTGCTTGTTTTTCTGGTCTTTATTGATTCAATTGATTACTATGAATTACATTGATATCACCTTATACGCATGAGAAAGTCTAATCCAAGTCCATTGACTTTGCCTAATCCCTTAGATTGCTGAATAGTAAGTACCGCCTAAACTACAGCAATATGCGCACATGCCACATATATTTCTAGATCTATCTATGTAACCATGGTAAAAAGACAAATAAATCCAACAAATACAATTAAGTTAATAATTAATGTAATTGCAAAATATTTATATCTTTAATCGTTTTACTTATAATTTTGTTGCAGATGTTATTGTAGAATTGCAGCATGTAGACGATGCAGGTAGATTTCGACCGCTGGTCGATAAAAAAGGGTTGTCCAGCTCACTTGCGTTTAGAGTTGTTTTTGGTGAGGCGCAACCGAAGAAAACATTATGTTTCTAGACTTGCTGAAACTTGCCCGGGAATAAAGTGGGTCTGAATTGTGCTGCCCTCATCTGCTGCGCATCTTCTAAAGTGCGTAGAGTGATTACGTATTTTACATGGCTTCTACACGTTATTTTTTTGTAGATTTCGTTTTCTTGACCAGAAACAGATTCAAAATTGTGGTTCTTTTTGCTAATGTTCACGAATAATATGAAATTCTGGAAAAGAGAAGTAACAGATTTGACACTACCGCGATGTACTCAATGTAGACCATTTGCTGTAATTACCAATGTCTAAATTGCCAATTTTCTTCTAGACACAAAAAAATACTTTCCGAGAAAATTAGGAAATAAATGGCAGAAACCGTAAAGCCAAATCTCAACTCTAATTTCTACTAAAACTCCATTTCAGTTTTGCATACTTTTATGGTAACATCTCTTTAAAACTATCACAACCCCATTTTGAAAGATCCCATCGCTTGGTTCCATCCCAATTTAAATACTAAACCCTCGCAGATCGCTTCCCAAAGATTGCCCCACTGTAAATTCGCACCCATTTCGCAGGGATTGAGCGGTAACCCTTGACTTAACGCGTTCTTTTTAAAATTGCTCATGTTCCTCGTTCCGGGAAAGCAATTTTCCAGCGGATGTGTGATATGATCATCCCTCGTATGTGCCGCTTTAGATTATCCTATTTGCGCGTGTTGGAAGGCGGCAATTTGCGCGATAACGTGCACTGCTGACAGATGGTCCACACATGTTCTCCGTCTTTGAACTTACCCACTTTCTTGCTGCGGTTCAACTTGTTCTACTAGCCGCCCCCCGCGATAAACAAACACCTTCTTAGCATATCGTGTGTTGGTTTTATTATGCATTGTTAGTATGTGGAGGAGTAATAGCAAGTAATAGGTGAAGGAGATGGTACAGGGGAGTTTAGAATCTTTGGATGAAGTGGGTATCAAGGAGAGGAGGTGGTTGTATGCGTGTGAGTGCACAAAAGATGAGAAAGCTATGCATATTTGATATTTATGAAAATTTACGTTCTAAACGCTGTTCAAGCTTCTTAAGATGCTGAATTTTCGGCAGATCACTTTTCTTCGAAGAGAAGAAAAATTGAAGACAGTGTTGAATTGCATCCATCTAATTAAAACACTTGAGGATTTTGTATATTCTGATTAAATGTCACAAGTTGCCTGCGCTAAAAACAACCCCCGCTGTAGGGCAAGCAGGGGTGGTAATCAAAGGAGACAATTATTTAAAACAGAGGCTCAGTTCTTAAAAAACACTTCAAACTGTCTTTAAAAAGATTAAACTCCTTGTAAATTAATTTTTTTCTCAATCTCATTACTTTTTCTTTTTCTCCGTACCTTTGTTCATAACTAACTAACTAACGACCTAAACATCGGATTTTTTATTCACGAGTTGATATTTGCATTAAATCTTATCTAGGTGTGGTCCTTGCATTTGCCAACGCAACACATGCTGCCCTGGTCAAAGCAACGCTATTGGTTGCGCGCGAGTTTTATTGTTGTACGCGAGGCGGCGTCTTTGGAACGCGACTGGCGGCGATCGGCGGTGGCGGCGGGGTGGCTCCGCCTCCACGTCGATGCCAACAACACATACACTCAAACAGAACATATTCTTGGTCTCATTTTGCTAACAATTTTCATCTCGTTTCGTCTGCACTCTATTTCCTTGTAGGTCTCCGGTTCTTTTGCTAAATGGCTAGAATGTGATAGCTGAGTTGGAAACGCGAAGATAACATAAATTATTGTCGTTTTTTGGTGTTTTTCGTTTTGTTCTCGGAACATTCAGGTCTGTGCCTGTGCCGGGTGGAGAGTGGAAACTCATAGGATTTAACACGGGAAAGGTGGAGATTTAAGGAATGCCTTTGACTACGATTATGTTGTGTATGTTATAAGAGGCGGAATAGGGGTGGTGGAAAGTGGTTGCTTCTTTTAGTATCTTTTAGTTTTTGTCTGCTGAAAGAAAGGGGAGAAAATTGCTTGAAATTGCTTCGATCTAGTGGTGTATGCTTAAAATGCACAGAGAGTAAGGAAATTAAAAGTTTTTCTCTATGCGGAGAAAGCATGTAATGATTTCTCTTTTTTTTTTTCTTCTGATTTTCATATATTTTCCAAGTGAACCATTTGTTTAAATGTTTAGTTTGTTACCTTTCAAATTTAAATCATCAAATATCTCCATAGAAGCAGCAGCAATCATATTTACCTCTTGTTAAACGTATGTTTCATTCTCCGACGATTGCAGTGCAAATCGCTAGCCACCATTAAAATCCACCCTAGTTTTCCGCTCGCCGAGTGGGCAATGAAAAACGCATATTGGAGGGATATTATTATTAGTTACATAAAATAACGTTATCGCTCTCCTCGGCTGCCTGTCCGAAGAGCAGCAACCGCAAAGAATGACATAATAAAACGTCCCGGCCTGGAATACCAACCACAATTGCTTTTGCCGCCTTCCTAACGGAGGGTGCATGCACCATCAATCACGGGCGTATTTTAATAATAACGTAAACATATTATCACATTAATATGGCTACAAATATTTTTTTATTCCAGAAATGATTAGACTTGTAGCGTAGTTTTTGTTATTTTGAGTATAGCCGCGTTTTAATTGAATAATGCATTTAGTTTCGATGTGAAATGAGACCAAATGGTGTTATGTCGTCTGTGATATTACAAGTTATGAAAAGTCGCAAGGTATGGCTTCTCAGCAAACCGCAGCAACTGCAACCAGTTGCAGGCATGCTTCACCAAACCCACAGGAAATTTATGTGCGGAAATATTAGCCGCAATGCCGTTGACAGCTTTCTGGGGGTGGCACATTCGGCCGCAAGTCGCCGGCTTATTTATTCGCCTGTTGTATGATGCGGTTTTGTATTTTCCGCGGCAATAAGATGTCAACTGGGCTAAATAAATGTCAATGCTTTAAACAGTACCTACCCCTATTTTCATTACTATTATGTTTGCAAGATATTTATTTCAACTTTCTACGTAAAAGATTTGAAAAGGGTTTGTCATTTAATTTCCTCGAAAATTTCCAAATGCGCATTATGCATGTTGGGACATTCATCATGTTTATCCGTTTTGTTCTCGGCCCCTCTGCCCCTCGCCGGTGATTAATAGTCACGGCTGTGATGCATGGCAAGCATGTATGTAGTGCAATGCAAATGTTGCACACAAAAATTTGGATATATTTCAATGATTGCTAAAATTGAGAGCGATCAATGTGTAAAACTCAATAAAAGTTCGATTAATAAAACTAAAATGGGGTGGAGGAGATGCAGTGATGACAATTATCAAGTGGAGTTTTATATAGTTGATGGGGAAATAAAAATCAACATTGATTTATATGATTTCAATTCGAAGCTTTTGAAATTAAGAGAATTAAACAACATCATTATTTAGGTTATTAGACACATTACTTCATGTCATTAAACCATCCCCCCCCCCTCCCCTAAACGCTTTATGGAAGTTATTTTGTTTATTTCACCTTTCCACATCCAATATCTACAAGAAAAACTTTTCTTCCTTTCTAGGGAAGGGAAGGGATGTTCTTCTACTTTCCAGAGGAGAACTGTTCTGTTCTTGTTGCACTTTTCCGAAGTTTTCTGGTTTTTCGGGTCTCAGGTGCAACTCCTACGCGTTCAATACCTGCTTCGTTGAGCGCCAGCGCGAATTCAACTGGCGAGGGCGTGGTTTACTGTAAAATCATCCCCTAATATTAAAAATAATAAAGACACCAGGAAAACAGGGAATAACATTGCTAAATCTAAAGTTTGCTGGTATTGAAGATGTTCGAAGAGGTTAACTTAAGCCGTTCCAAAAAAGATTTAAGAAAATATCAAGTTCTACATAACATCTAGGAAGGCATATGATAATTTTTACAATTCCAGTTGTGCCAGCTTTTCTACTTTACATTTGCAACACGATATTACCTCTCAAACGTATCTTTGCTCAAGTATTTAATAGTTTAACATCCCACATTTACTAATGTACCAACATTACATCATCTGTAACTTTAATCGCTCCAACATATGCCGCAGTAGTTTGTGGCTTTGGGAGCAGTACTGCCGGGACGTGTGCAAAGGGGTGAACTTCCGTTTTCGCCGATTTAATATGCGGCGCACTTGCGCATCGGCCATAAAATCGAGACATCTCGACCGGGGCAGGCGGCAATTAGTGAAGATTGTGCGGAATCAAACATCCGACTCACTCCCCCTGCCGACATCGACATGCCAATACGTTTTGGGTGGATTATATCAACCCTTTGCCTTCATTGCTGTGATTACTTTCATTGCATTCATTGCTTTATCCAGCGTAAGCAGTTATAGTGATGATCTGGTGCCATCTGGCGGTGAACATATTTTAAAAATTTTAGATTGGAGATTAGATTCGGACAAGTGTGTTTCGGTTTGTTATTAATTTGTCTAAAAGTTTTCTTCTTGCGTTTGCTTGAAATGAAGTCTTTGATGCTTCAAAATCCCAATGAAATCAAAAGATTTTCCTTCTTCTCTTTGCACTAATTGAAAGATTAAGATTTATTAAGAGGTCACATTGCTCAGCAGCCTGGTGGAATTACGTTAGATGTCAGAATGTTGGAATTATGTGCGTTGGGGCATGTCGACCTCCACTTTCCAGATCGTTGCTCAATCAATTGCCTTCCATACAATTCGGTAATTCCCCTGGAATTAGCTGACCACTTTCAAGCAACACTTAGAAATCAAAATAGGGACTTATTGAGAATGTCTCATAAGCATTTAACTAATCTAATCGCAATTAAAATCTCTATAATGACATCATAACCTATTCTTACTTAGGAAGACATTTAATGTAATAAAACTGAAGAATATATTTTGATACTTTGAAAGGTTGTCTTAGAATTAGACTTATAGCAAGCTTAGAGTTTTTATTTCTTTACGAAAAATAATTCCACGGGAACAGAGAACTTGGACATGTTGATCCCCTTTTCGGGTATTTCCACCGTTTGCGCGCCTCAGCCACTTGATCCGCCGTTGACATTCAAATTTTGAGGCTTTGCATGCTTTGAATGTTTGAATACATTGCGCATGCATGGATGGACCTCGAATCTACATAAATACAAATCTCATGTCTTTTTCGTCCTGCTGTCTGCTGATGAAAATACATGCAATCGAATGAAATGAAGACATGTCAACCTCATATCAGTAGCACAACATATTCATGCGTTATAGCATTGTCAGCACATTATATAACCTAGAAAAGTACGGAGATTTTTGAAGCAGTTTAAAAGTGCTACAGTCTAACACTTGACAAGACAGGAAGCGCAAAGTATTGGAATCGTAAACATTCATGCGGACAACCCTAACAAGGGTTGAGATTGTTGAGAAAACTGATAAATAGAAAAGAAGCAAGTTGAGGGTGAACACTGCGCTGTCGAAAGAAATTGGGAAGCAGAGAAGATCAGAGGTGGTGGTGAGATGCGATCGGAAGGCAGCGTGGCAGAAAAATGAAAAGCTAAATCCGGTTATCGTTTGCAATTTCCGTGGGGCGGTTGAAATGTGGTGACTGAAAACTGCCGGTTTACTTTGCAACAACCTGCCAGATGCTCAAAATATGCACAAAATAAGTGCAGCAAATTATTCTATTTTTTTAGCTTTCGTTGCGATATAATATCGGTTGTTATGTTGTAACTGAATAATAATTCGACATAGTGTAAGAGCGGCATTGGAACGGATGGCAACCCCTCGATATGAAATTAATCCGGGTAAATTAACCCTTTGCGTTCGTGACGTCCCTGCACTTGCTCCTTGCATTCTGAAAGCCATAAATCCTCACTGGTAACATGCCTTTGCTTCTTAAATGCTCCCCAATTCTCTAGGAAGCCAATGAAATGTTCTAAACGCTTAAATTGTTGGATAAATATTTTGGATGCGATGGGAAAGTGGTCTCCAATTTAGATAATAGGTGCTTGCATGTTTTGCAAAGATCCGTAAAGACATGCCGGGCCTGGTTTTTGCCGGAACTCTTGTTGTGTAACTTCCAGTCATTGCATTCTTACACACTTTATTTCCTACTAGATAACTATTCGTTTTTTAAATCTCGTCAGCTCGTTGCACATTGTCAGCATTGAATAAAAGCCGCTTCGAACGCGCTGACGCGAAATGGGAAGCCGCTCATTCCTCAGCAGCTTTATGACCCCAACATTGGGGGTACACCCATACACAATGTCTGTACATGCCGACAAAGTCGTATATTTTTATTCCCCGTGCACGATCCATGCATGCCCAAATTTGAACAACTGAGACATGCTAGACAGTTATAACTACAACGGGAACAAGAAATAAAACCTGCCGACGTTTTTGGTTGATTTGTACACTTTTCTACAGCTTCGTCTAGTATTTCGATGCAGTAACTTATAAGGTGCGTTAGGAGAAGTTAATTATAGGTAGCTGTTGTTTGGCATTTATTACATTCGGACATGGTCCTCACCTCAATCCATCTCCATTCAACTTGCTTCACCGTTGCAGACACGGCGACCAAATTCGAATCTCTCAATGTCCAGTGGAGTTTTACAATACAAGTGGCAGTAATCGGTTGTTAATTGGCTAATTGATGGTCCAAGCACATTTGACATCAAACGGGGTGATGCTGTCCGGCAGCAAAAAGTGTTGGGTGTTGTTGGTCAACGACAAAGTTAGAAAATCCTTACTTATAGTGTCCCAAAAACATGTTGATTGATGTTTCAACCTAGAACAGGGATTTAAAAACTGCGATAAAAACGATTTGAAAGGTGTTGTCTTCTTTTCTGTGTGGGGGGCAGAAATCAATGGGTGCGAAAGGGGAAGTATTTGTGTGATTTAAGAGTGACACGTTGCCAACGTGTTGAACGTGTGTTTGAAGCTTTGTGGGGCGGCGGTACGTGTCGAATGCGAGATGTCAATCCTGCTAATGATACCGCACGACCGCAGGGAAATTGCGGGCATGGCCAGATGGCGCACCGTCCATCTCCCTTGCGCGCGAAAACTCAAAAACCCAAGTTAATACTGTTTTCAGCAAGCAGCACCCTTCTTGCATGAGTGGAATCTAGCGAATTTGACTTCGTAATGTGCCTAATGACAGAGTATCACGCTGTGATCGTATACAATCTTCACGTTGGATTGAAGAGAAAACCTAAATCTTTTCTAAAATAGAATATTTGGTTTGTCGGCCGTCTTCTAGGCATAGTTCTTTGAGTGAAGAAAACATTTCTGGTATGATTTTGTAGTATTTTCTTACTTATGTCGACATGTTTTAGTCATTACACTTTGACTTCTTGCAACATCCTCTCTTTGCCACTTTGCTAACTTGCGCGTCTATGCCAGCCAGAAAAGAAATCAGTGTGACATGCGGTCCTAATATGAGTTGACGAAACTTGAAAACTCTGACGACAAAAGCGTCCTGGTGCGATCCTGTCTACGCTCCGCCAGTAAAAGGGAAAACAAATGTTATTAGTCCCGCTATATCCTTCTCAAAGCTGTCCTTTGATAGCATAAACGTGCGGCCGGAAATGAGAAAGACAACCTTCTTCTCTTCCACCACGTCCACTTGCCTTACAACTTTTACTTGTTTGCCACATTTCGTTATGTCTCGATATGTTTCGCAATCCTCGCACGCACCAGCAGCTCACCGGCGACGACCCCTTGTAAATCCTTCATTTTTTTCATGCTTTGCCGGACATTCAACGCGTTTGTGCCGCTCATGTTGCGATTATCCCCACGAAGCCTTCTGCAAAACCCTCGTGGATCTTGTGGGCATGTGTCTTTCTCTTCACATTGTCCTGGCACAGTTGTAGTCGTTGTAGCCGGCTGGCCACTTACAAACATTGCGCTTTTTATGAACCGGCTTTTCTTTATGTTGTACAACTTGCCACACGATAAATTGGATTGTCTGGATTGTCATAAATCCTCATCGAATTATGTGTGGGTCAGATGGTCACCCACGACGTAATTACTATGTTAAACAAAGCTGCCTTTACCCACAGTTGGAGGGTGGCAGGCGAATAAATATAAAAAATGACGATTAATAGATGGAGAATATTTGAACCGAGATTGGGACGGCATTAGTTGAGATGCTTGCCGAGTGCGAACAGCTGGGACCTTGTGGGGTGTTTTGGGTGGCAAAGGTGGGGCGTAATCCGGAGAGGATCAGCGCGGATCTGTTTCACCCGCGGCGATGTGGTTCGCCGAGGATTTGCACCGCGTAATTGGTTCAGCTGGTGTCGACATCGTCGACTCATCAATGGCTCATTGAAGGAGCTGCTATTTTTATTGTGTGGCTTTCCGGGCGTGAAATATTTATAATTTATTCTAGTGAGGATGTGGTGGTTGGTGTTCTTCGCGGACAGTTTTGGAGTTGAATGAACATGTTTAGTGGTAATATCTTCTCTCGTATCTTCTCTTCAACATCCATTTCCGCGCATTTTATTATTTGACATATATTTATGCGCACGATAATAAATACGTAATTTTGCATGTTATTTGTGGGTAGTTTTCGGGACGATTTGCGTGCGAACCCGACCGAATGCCGCCCACACGCCGCCTCCATTCGCTGTCTATATTCCACGCTGCAGCGCTTCAGCCCAATGGTCCGCACACCATTGCGTCGCGCTCCGACGCTTTGCATTCAAATTGATATCGTCGCCTGAAATGTATCACACTGTACGTTTACCAGCGGTGGCGGCGGCGGCGGCAGAGGCGGTAATCGCCCGCTTGGAAGCGATAGCTCGGGCTTAAACACCGATATTTCTCTCGGGCGGCAAGTTTTCACACTTGCTACATAGTACTACGCGCGCGATGGTCTACGCAGACGAAAACCGAAATCGGCAAAGTTTTATCGTTTCCTGAGGGCTTTGGGGGCGGCGTAAGCAGCGGATGGTTATTGTTTGATTGTTCGATTGTTATTGCAACAATCGTGTGCGCACAGAGCGAGAGGACGTCGATAAACGACGTACAAACAAAGCGATTACGTAAAACAAACGCGCCGAGGTGATAGCGGGGCAGCGGCGCGAGGTTGAGGGGCGCTGTGCTAAAACCTCCCTCATGTATGCGGATGATAAATGGTCACTCGTCGTGTGGATGGATCACATATGGGCGCCTGCATAGGGGCCGAAATCCGGAAAGGATTTAAAGCTGCTTCGTGTACTGATGAGGACGACTGGAAATTGAGCGTTTTGTTTAGAAGGAGAAGGGAAATTTGACAATTTTCTCAATTCGATTTCAATGTATTTAATCTGTTTCTTTTTTAGAAACTAATACATTGCATCGGGTGTTATTAGCCTTTATTTACGATTACCGTGACTAGTACCGTGAATATTTTATTTACCACTTTTTGAATTTAATAATCTCCGCAATGTTGATTGTTATCGATAATAATTGCCAATAACGTGTTTTTTATTGCCTACGCAACATGCCAACAGTGTTTGGCCAACAAAACGACAACGGCGATAACTAATGAGATTAAACGTGGCTTACATGCACCATATGTCCGCACCGTCAAAAGCTGGCTGGGTCCGATAGTATGCTAGCAGCGATAGGTGTAATATGCACTGTGCACATTGTGCACCTGATTGCTGATTGCGAATGGGAAAGTTTGCCGAACGGATTAGTGAACATTTGGCCGGCGTTATCGAATGGCGGTTAATAATTTAATTATGTAATACGCGCGAATTACACGCAGCGTGCGCGATAATGCATTAATCGCGACAGCATGTTGGCACATTCGATGGTGTGCTGATGGATTGCGATTGGGATTTGATTAAACAGTGTGTGAATGTACTTTGTTTATTAATTTCCTATGTGGCATTTTTTAATTGCTTGCTTTCAAATATTGCTCCTCCTTACTAAACACACCTGCGGGTCTTCTGCACTCTGATGGATTGTTGCCGCCGCCGCTTCTTCTCTGCCCCTTTTCAAAACACTGAGGGTCGCACACTGTCCGGGAATGAAACGGGGACATCATTCACGGGATTACGCGGCGTTAACCTCGTTAATTGCATCCTCGGCGGGCGTAAATCAGCGTCGCTTAAGTCATCAAGCGCAAAGGCCGGCTTTTCGCAGCCTCTGCTTTTAAATCCCCGCACAATCCTTTAATTCGCATGAAGTATCGAGTATCGCCGCGCGTGATTTACAATCGCCCGCATACGCATATTTGTCGTTTGCTCATGGTAAATCCCGCCGATTGAACAATTCGGTGCTGGTGTAAATAGAGGTGATGCAATCATTGATTTGACGAAAATAAACTATATGGGTGTGCAATTACACTTGCAATTGATTTCATCGTATGTTTGCGTATTTTACGGGATAATATTTGAGAGTTTTAACAGGGGCGAGAAGATGGAAGGCGGCAGTGCTAACGAGACTTAAGCTGTGAAGATGTACAACGAGCTTCTTTACGGCTTTTTAACATTTCGTTTAAACTTCCTCGTCTTTGAAGACTCGTGTTTGAGCTGCCTTGAGCACAGCAGCAAACGCTGCCGCCCTCCATGATTTAATTAATTAATTTAGGCGCGCCGCTCCTTCGCTAATCTTTCGCCTTTTGCACGACTTTGCGCGACTTTCTCGCGACGTATTATTGCGCTTTTGCACTAAGGGCCACTTGACAATTTGAAAATTAATATCTTCATAAAGGCTGCCTCCTGCTAGCATGTCTTTCCTTCCTTCCATGCCACCACCAGCTTGTTGCTATCTTCTTTATGACCAGCTCTAGTCAGAAACTTATTATATTATAGTGTGTTACGTCGTGTTTTGTGCTTTGTACTTGTCCAAAGAAGGAAATGGCCTTCCTGGAGGAGGAGGGGAGGGGGGGGGGGGGGTGCACGCGCTGTGACAAGAGGTAATAACTATCAAGCGGGAAGATATTACCTGCTAGCGGGAAATCTTATATTACCGAGGAGGAAAACTCATTTTACTTCTGAAAGCTAATAGTTTCATATTCTTTTGCCGTATTTTTTTTTTTAGTTTTCTCTCAGCAAGCGCATTTATTTAACTTCCAAATTATGAATTGCCGCACGGCAAATATATATTTATATCCGTTGTTACAGCCTTTGTTGTTTTAGTTGTTTTTTTTCGGTGCTAACTTTACAGTTGGAAGTTAAAGCTGTTGAAATTACGCGAAACAATTGAAACAATTAATTCTCGCGTAATACACGACCAATTTCGCTGCAGAGCTCCGGCTGTTGAAGCGAGTTTTCGAGTACGGCGCGCATTTTAATGGCTCATTGCCGCCCCCGGACCACACGCCGTGAATTCATATGTTCGCATTCCGCAAAACGAGCGCGTAACGACCGCCGCAAAATGCCTCAATTAAATTAATATGCGTGCTTTCCCCTCGCCAAGCACGCACGAAATCATCAAACAAATGAAACAGTCATCATTGTTATTGTTTGATTGTTTTAAACGACCCGCACTGCTTTAGTTCCTTTGATAAGCAGCCTTATTCCATTTCGCTAACACTTCCGACTGCCTTGATTAATGTTGCACAATTATTTGTTTACAGATGCTTCTGGGAAAAAGAAGAGGGACCCTTCCAGTTGTCCAGTGTGTGGGCTGACGATTCCTCCGGGTGATTTGGAAACGCATTTTGTGCATGAGTTGGAGAGACTGTACAAGATTAATGGGTCAGCGGCGGCGGCGAGTCGCAGTAAGAGGACGCATGATGCCACTAGACCTCCAGCGCTGCCAGGTGATGCCGGACCAGATGGAAGATGGGAAACTTTCCAAAGGATCAAGACTAATCGACAAGGAAGGCTAAGAGTTAAACTGCGCAAACGTAAAGCTGATGATTGTTTGCAATGTGATGATGCACATGCCCAACATTGTAGAAAGGTAAGAGTTTAAATCATATTGACACAACGAAGGAATACCTACAGACTAATGATAGATAATAGCACTTTGGATCAAATCGTTGGTATCAAATTGACGAATGTAAGGTAATTAAGGCAAAGTTGATTAGGGATATCTCAAAACGAAGTGCAATGTACAATGAATATAAAGGATTTCTAAACATGTTCAGGAAAATGGCATTTAGCACAATTTTTTATTCCAACATTCTATTTATTAATAGATCATTTCAATTGCTTATAGGGTTTCCATACGGACGAAGATGAACCGGTGGACGTTGAAGGCGACTCCGAATTTGAAGAATGGGCAGAAGGTCAACGCCGTCGCACCCATTCACTGCTTACTCGTCATGCTCGTTTTACCCCCAGCAGCACAGCCGAAGGCGACGTTATTGTCGATGGTGATGATCCAGAGGAACCTGCTTTTGGACCGTCGCAGTACACAGAATCTGATGTGGTAGTCAAGGATTCTTCTCTTGCGTCAAAGAAAGAAGCTGATCTTCCAGCTCAATCTCAGGTTGCCACCGTCAACTCCAGTGGCGATGTTGAGGTGAAAACGGAGGTAGCACAACAACAGTGTGATAGCAACGTGAGCACGTCGGATGCTGAACCCAGCAGTCGAGCGCAGATGATTGAAGAGCTGCGAAGTCGTATCCGGCAGCTGGAAACCGAAGGCGGTGCTTGTGGTGGAGATGGTGATGGTCATCATAAGGACTCACCGGATGACTACAAATGCTTGATTTGTTTAGAGCACTACAAGAAGCCGGTGATTTCAACGGTTTGTTGGCACGTGCACTGTGAAGAGTGTTGGTTACATACACTGGTGAGCAAATAGTTTCAAGTATTCTTTTCATTTGAATTACTAATTTGGTATTTTGTTTTGTAGGGAAGTAAAAAAGTATGTCCACAATGCAGTATGATCACATCTCCAACAGATTTACGTCGAATCTTTATGTAAACCACTCGATACAAAAAATAACTAACTAAATTAATGTGTAATTACTATCACATACAAGTATACAATGTAACTGCACTCCTCAAATGCCCACAATGAAGCTAAATTTAAACTAAGGTGTAATTAATACGTTAACAATCACCGTACTCATCGTATCTGCACTTTTGACTTTTTCCTGCGCTGCGCAATTTTAAAATCGATTGCAATCGATTGATACACTAATGGCGCTGTCAGCTGTAGGTGATAAGCAATTAGGGTAAATATCAACGTATACCGATGCTGTTTGTTCTGTTTTTGTTACGATGTTTACGTACATATATTATTTATTGTTGTTATATCGATGATTGATGTTTATCTCAAATGTATAAATGTAGATCGACATTGTAATGATCAAACGGAGCACGAGAATTTTGGAATTCATTGCTGGCTTCGTATTTGAGCTGAGAGAATTGATTGGGTGTTAATTGTCATTGAGTTGTGTGTTACCTAAGAAGCATGAGTACCGAGGCTACGCACATCCGGAACTGTAATTATTATTTTGCTTTGTATCATAGTAGATAGTTTAATTTATTATATTAACTTATTGTACATCCTCTGGCTTACACAGGGCGAGTATGAAGTAATTCAAGTGTATATTTTCTTGTAGATATAACATAACATAATCAAGAATTAATCCCAAGATTATATGGATGTGCAATTGGTGTGTTATGTAATGTACTCCCTTGTTGTGTTCCAAAAGTATTCGAAGTCTCCTACAAGAAATATGAATAAATCCTTTCCAATTCTTTTAAGGTAGTTGCTTCAAAGGATAAGACTAGGATAAGGATTGCATCAATTTTTTTATTTCGCGCACAGAAGATCCCGAAAACGAATTAAATGTAGCTCGGCGTACAACTGATGCGAAATGATTTGCAATCTTTTCATCGAATATATACAATAATAAATCAGGCATCTTGTGCGATACCAGGCGCCTAGTGCGGGCTGAAATGCACCGACATGTCTAAGGTGCGTCTAGTTTAGCATTAAACACCTCACAGTCTGGAATGTGTGATTTCATAAGGAATGCATGGCTACCCAAATGTATCATCACAGTCTGGAATGTGTGATTAGCTACCCAAATGTATCATCACAGTCTGGAATGTGTGATTAGCTACCCAAATGT
>JAODGC010033686.1:44893-67894 GCA_027574925.1 Ecitoglossa quadriceps | reverse complement strand
TATTCATTCGGATATAATTTTTGCGATTTAACTTAGTATTAATAGAAATTTTCTGTCTGAACAATCTTCAAAGGTAAATCTTAATTGCTTACGGCGGAAAATAAAACTACTCTATGTGTACTAACTCTGTAAAGATTCATTATAATGAAAAGCTAGAAAATTATTCTGCTGCAGAATATATTTTATAAAGGGACTAGAACCCTGGATATTATTCAATTTAGATTCAATTTTAAATCCAAATAAAAATCAGTATATAAAAGCAAATAGCATTTTAATTAAAGAAGAGGATAAACCAAATTAGAAGCAGAAACTCCTTTTTTATTTTTATACTAATCTGACTTGTAAAATACACAAATCATCACTAGCCCATCAAATAATATTTATCCAAATACATTAACCAAATAAGTTTTTCGTCAAACTTTCCTAGGGCGAGTTGGAAGTTTAGTTAATTCTACGTCATGCGTGTATTAACATTCGAACCTTTAACAAGGCGTGATATTAACTCGTGCTACCCAAGCTGGCTTTTCTTTTTGTAGTAATAAACCAACGAGAATGAAATGTACGCATTCAATGACATAATGCTTGAAAATGCATTACTCATAATTGACATCTTTTTTGCGTCACATACGCACATCCACATCTCACATCCTCAGTGCGTTGCTTTCCAAATGCTATTTGCCAAATAAAATGTATGCAGCAAAACCCAAAAGGAATGATGGGTTAGGGATGCGAACCTGACACAAACGTGCATTAACAACTTCTATTATTTACTCCTTTGTGACCATAAATAATTCATTGATGCTTGACGCATAATTTATATAACACATGCGATGTTCACAACTGTTTAGGGAGGGTGCATTCAATAAAATTCGGTTGCTGGTATCAACTCCGTTTTTCATGTGCGCATGAATGCTTTATGAAGATTCTCTGACATTCCTTCGTAAGCAAACACCAAGCTACATGAAAAACAAAAGAAATAAAAGACAGATGGGTTATTGATTTAAACATGTCGGCTATCGTTTAATTTATCTAGAAAGGATGAAATATTATGTCGTTGAAAAATATTTTGAACCGCCTCGATAGCACATTTGGCAACGCGGTGGTTTGTTAGTCGGTAGATCACAGGTTCAAATCCTGCTGACACCTCCTTTGGGAGCCTTGTGGTTAAAACCGAAGAGAGGTTTGCATCCACTGAAACAAACGGACCAACTCACCTACTACCAGGCGATCAGTAGCGGGTGGGAGGTCGACGAGTATGGTTAGTGTTGGTCTATTATAACCCCGGCACAAGTAAAAATACGTTCCATACCACGGGCAAAAACTTTACATCCGGCATGTAGGATAAGAATAATGATGATGATGATGAAAAACATTTTATATTCCGTTGTGCTAAAGGTCTAAAAGCAAATATGGATTTTATTAAATACTGATGTCGCTTACAAATATATTTATTTGTTGTTTTATGCAATAAATAACAAAACTATATGATTATTGGTTCAAAAATATTGCAATTTTAGAAGATGTCCTAAAATTAAACAAAAACTCTTTATTCTGAGACATACCAAAATACTTTCATGTTTCATAAAACATTTATCATCCGATTCTCTTTTAAAAAAATAACCCAAAATATAATATAACAGCTATTCTAGAGGATACACAGCATCTCCATTGCAAAGTGAAAATAAATGGACAGGTATGCCCGAAGCGCCTTCACCAATGTGGCTACGATTCCATCCGTTTTCGAGTTTCATTTCGCACGCTGCATTAGGCTAATGTACTTCATCACCTCATACATTTACTAAATTAATCCTACACCGGCACAACTTCTCTTGCCTGTTCTAATATACTCAACCCTTTCATACACCAAAAACTATATAAAAATTATGACTACTCTATGAACTGCACACGATTACAAAAATTCACCACTCCAGACCTGCTAGCATCATATAAACATTTATCTTGTCCCATAATCAATAGTATTGTGCCTTTAAAATAAGAACATAATATCTTCCTTGTGATAAATTATATTCAACTAGGGTGAGTTGAAAAGCAAAGCGTTAGTGTAAAAAACAAACCACTACAACTGAAAGATGCCGTCAAATGCGTCCGAGTTAATGTTTTCCTGAGGTCACAAAGTGTGCTTCATGTACATCGCTAATACCCATTTGAGTGCTTCTCAAGCCAACAACTTCTAGCACTTGCTGGGTAGCAGCAATAATTCATGCAATATGTTAATTTCTGCGTCTTTTCTCAAGTCTCCTTTTTCCCGTCGATCGTAAATTATTTGTAAAAACAACAGGGATTTATGATGGGACTGACTAGCCAGATACTATTAATATTGGACAAAACAATGAAATAGCATCGCATTCGGTTTCAAGCACGGGAACTTGCGGTGAGATGCTCTAAATGCAATTAGCTGGGACATGTCATTAATTTACTCGCAACTCAGATACATTTTAAGAAGGAAGACATTGCAGGTTTTACCAACACAGGCAAAACATAAGATGGTCTAAATTAGTATGTACGTTTAATGAACATGGCAAGAAAAGGACACAATTTAAAATTTCATTAGTTCAAAAGTTTGGTAGTGGCAAAGAGCAAAAAGTACTAGTCGTAATTACTTTCTAAGTATATAAATTTTCGATTTTTTTTTTCATGAGAAATGGAATGTTTAATACTACAGCAACTACGCCAACCTTGTAATTTAAATTGCTAACCAAGTTTTTATAAGATGAAATAGTTAGACCCTACGATTTAGGTTAGGAATATATCCAACAGTACATATTCTCGAAGAATCCACTCCTAATAACTAGGACAACGTATAGTGTTGGTATCTGAGATTAGTAACATTACGCATCTAGTCAAATTTAAATTTAATAAGGTTTAGCAAGTAATTTTTACTGAAATAATCCATTATCATGGACAACTTATAAAGTTTTCCATGCTTTTCATAGTCAACATACCCTAGGGACCATTCCACGGCCGCACCGTTACTTTGTGCATTTTCCTATTCAAAAAAAACATACACTTATATTTTAGTTCATCAGAGTATGACAATGGTTTATTAAAATTCCACTCACTTCCCACTAAATAAATTTTGAACAATTTTGTTTTCATAGTAAACTATATTTTATATATGTTGCTGTATGGGTATTTATGAGAATTACCACATAATCAAATGTAAACACAACGTAACATTCCCAAAACTCGCTTATTATCAAAAAGTTACGTTTATCCAAGATATACCTAATTATTCATCTATCATTAGCTCTTTTGTACCCGTATGCAAGATCTAGGTGATCCTGAGCGAACTGTTACCTATACCGGTCATAGACCGCCACTGTACTTGACCTCCCACCACTGTCCGCTTGGTAGCTGAACCGGTTTTGTTCGGAAAGATACCTTTGAACCACAATGCTCCCAACGGAGGTGTCCACAGGATTTAAACTCGCAATCTGCCGACTCGCAAGCCAGCACGTTGCCAAGTGTGCCAACAAGACGGTTGATATACATAGCAAAGAACTTAAACTGCGTAAAACATTTGCAGTAGCAAAAACAGATGCCATTAACGTGGGTACTCACAAAGAACCGGAGAAGCTCTATTTGCAACAAAAACGAGCAAGGAAAAAACTTTCTTATGACTTGAATTTATCTCCACCAAATAATTGCAACCTCTTTGCATTTGCTTTCCCAACTAGTCCACAACCTATATGATTTACTTGTTTTCGAAGAGGAAAATTGAATTACCCAAAAATATATACAGTTGCGGACCGAAAAATTAATGATATTGCTAAAGTTTCCTCGGTCGAGATGAGAAGCTCGTTTCAGCGGCAAGTTAAACAATAAATGTACTCAGGAACACTGTATCCACCATCAACCATGGCTATCAGTCGATGTTCAATTCCCAACAGGAAAACATGCGCATCATTTTACATATTCGTACGCAGCAACAACCAGTAACATACTTCTGCGAAATTATAATTTCATTTTGTGTAGCACGCAAACTATAACATGGATGCTAACTAATGTAATTCCACTTTTACGCACACCTTAATAATACTATCTTCTCTGGCGTTGTTGTCTTGCGTCATCCAGCAACTGTTCATTTGTTTTCGCACTAGCTACTAACACAAGTGCTACTTTTTAATCATCCGGCGGGACGGCAGAGACGTTCAGATGTATTACGTACGCGGCATGCAATTAAACCCTTGACAAAGATTACACACGTACCGGCACGTTACTTCCATATTTTATGCTCGCACAGCACACCATCTATATCTATAGAAAGAAGGATAATTCAGTTTTATGCCTCCATCGCTGCCGCCGCCTCACATGCAGCAGAGCCAGTTGATGGAGAGGACTTTACAGCAACCTGTGTAATATATAGAAGTGGTATTCCGGGAATGATAACATCGGCATTATTAAAATTGTCTGCCCGATGGAAGCCGAAAATGGTTATAGTGGTGCACCAGGAAAGTGTGTGTCGAGTTTTATGTTTCATACAGCAAAAGATATTGCGACTAGATATTTTTTGTGGCTGAATTATGTTGGAACTTACAGAAAGATAGTATAATGTGTTAATATCAACTTTAATTTTTCAACACTAAAATCAGTAATATGGTAAATTTACATATGGCAGATAGTATTTCGCTTAACCTATAGACGTAATATTTGATTTGCTACTTTTATGACGTACGCTAATTTTGAAGATGATGCCCCCATGTGATAATGGCAGTATATATATTTGTCTTCCAAGGCTACATGCTTGGATAAAATTCAAAGTGGAATGCACAGAGTGATTACTTTTTTACCACCTGCTTCGGGTAAACTAATCTTATATAACGCTCGAAACTTTTGTTTGGTGGGTTTAAAATCCTTCATCCTAGAACTTTTTGACTTTTCGTCGCCAAATCGATTCTATTCTCTCATCCCATGTGTTTTCTGAATGCAGGACGGCATGTCGCTGGAAGGCGGCTCGGTGGCGGTGTCCGCCGACGGCAACACGACTACTAGCACATTGACATTTACGCCAACAGCCTCCGACCATGGGCTGCTGCTAACATGTCGAGCGTCCAACCATCGAATACCCTTGAGTGAATTGCGGGATACTTGGATGTTACGTGTACTCTATCCGCCGAAAGTGACGCTCACGCTCGGCCACGGCCTGGACGCCAACGATATCAAGGAAGGCGCCGACGTCTACTTTGAATGCCATCTCGTCGCTAATCCATGGGTAAGCAAATTTTATTCTATCCGCCTGCGGCCGTTGTTCGCGACGCCACGCTGCAAATACACTCTGATCAGCAAACCAAATTCGGTCAATTTAAAAATTTTGCTTACGGACTGAAAATGTAGGTGACATTTAATTAAATTACTTCTTGGAGTTGTAGGCAAAGAAAATTTTGTTGGGATCTCTGATATTAAACTATTTTACTGGCTATTGAAGACCATCGATAATAAGTAATTTACTGAATTGATATCTTTGATAAGACGCATTTTAGCAATTTGTTTTTACAAAAAAAAATATTGAAAAGATGTGGACTCAAACGCACAACCGTAAGATGAACAATCTCACTACCTACCTTATATGTTATATTTTATCTTATTATGAAATTATATTCATTAAGAGGTAAAAAAAAACTGTAACTAAATTAGAGAGCAAAATAGTTGCTTAGGACTTCCTTTCTGGCTATATCTTAAGCCGCCTTATCTGTTAAGCCACAGGATCAGATATAGTTTGAAAAATTGCCATTTAGGAAAATATTTGGGAAAATGTAATTACTATTCTTACCTATTGTAAGTGATTTAATACATTCCAACCATTCAGTTTTGTTTTGAATGAGGAAACTTTATGTCAATACTCAAAGTTGCTGAAGCTTGTATTCGATGTATGAGTGGCAAGCACAAGTTTCTCGATTGTATTGTCAAGAGTGTTGGCACAAAGTTCGAGAATATGTTTCACAATTCTATTTCCGTTGTGTTGGGTGTATAACAATCAGATTCGGTCAGCTTACAGTCTCAAATTGTTTTATGCAACTTTAGTATGAAACAAATAAAACTTGATTAAATGCTCACATAAAAAAGCAGTGTCATGCAGAGAATTGCATGAATATTATGAGCATTCTATATAAATAAAGCTCTTAAAGACATGGAATTAAATTATAAATTCTGATATTATTACACTATGCAAGAAACAAATTTCCGTTTCAAATTAAATTAATGGCATTTGATTAATTTTGTTGTACTGAATCGAATGGTGTTGGACCAACTTTTCTAGAAGTTTCGATTGTTTTAAATTTCCGTTATTGTTTTTTGCACTAAATTGTGATTTCAGTCAATTATTTCAAAGTCATTAAGACCAATTTGCTAATTGATACTGAGACAAAACGTGAAAATATAACTTGCTTATATTTAATGATTCCAAAGTTATTAAAGTTAATTTTTTAAACAAGTGCAGATGTTGATATAAATGTATAAATCAGTGTGGTCACAAAGTGTTTAAGATTCATTATGTTGATATAAGTTTATATTAACACTTACTATGTATTATTTGTTGATAGAACGTTTTCGGTTGGTTGTTCTATCAACAAAAAACAACAAGTGTTTTATCAACATAATAAATATACATTGTTCGTGTAATGAAAGTATGTTTACATAATTATGCTTAATGTGTCCAATAAGACAGTAGAGTTCTTATTATTTACACGACAGTTACTTTTGGTGGTAGACATTTTTGATCCGGAAAATTTCAACTCAATTTTGACCCATTTGCATGACAGCATCATGCTGTTATGCAAATCTAAGGTCTTGATGCTGATCCAAGCAATAAATAAATATACCATGATATACCCATATGTATACCCATCTTGTTCCTTTTACAGTTTCAAATGTAGGAGCGCAGGCAAAGATACTTGCAACGTTTGTTTATATTTGCATCAGTATTTACAGTCGAGAGTATTGCACAATTCTGTCACGCAAATGAGTCAAAATTGAGTTGAAATTTTTACAATTCTAATACAATAACTAAATGCCACAAAATAATAAGAATAGTAAGGTTATTACATTTGTTATGTATATTTGTTTGATATATGGGTTTATATGAACGTCTGCACTTTCTCAAAGAATGAACTTTAACTTGTAACTGTAGACTCATTAGAGATATGCAAATTACGTTTTCACCCATTTTCTTAGAATTAATTAACAAGTTGTTAGTACAATTCTAACTACAGGTCTTATACTTATGAAAATTACACGCGTGCATTTTATAAAGTTCCAACCGAAAGTTAGAATAAATAGAAAAATTGAAGAAAAAAAAGGGAGCTTTTTGGAAAATTTGCTCAACTCTCTTGATTTTAACACATTAGAATTAGTCAAGTCGCGTTAATTTTATTTGAAATAGAAAAATAGTTTGGAGAATTGTTGACAAATTTTATTAGCTACACAAAATGTAAAAATTTATTTTAAATATTTTCTAACTGCATATAGAATTTGAAAGTATTATGTCAAGAATTTTGTTTGTAATTTTAATTTATTGTATTAATAAGAAAGTTTGAAATGATAAATCATGTGAAAAGTATACAAATCATTTGTTTACTACTAAATTAGAACTGCAAAACACTTGAAAATAGCGCTAACGAGGTTTAATTCAACGCGGAAATTCTGATATTCTTGACACGTCTCTGGTGGGATACAAATTAAATTTTAATTGGGAGTAACAAGTTGCACTGTCTTATAATGCACTTGTAGGATTTAAATGAAAGCAACGAAATTGTCATAATATTATTACCCCAAGAAATACATTTTAATTTTGGGGAAACAATCTTGGGTCATGAAGAAATGACGTGCCGGGCATGTTTCTTTTATAATTAAATTTCTTGATTGATGATTTTCTAAATAATTGATTTATGATACCAGGTATAATCATCAGATTTTTTTTGTAAACCTTCTAATGGATATATTCTATTGGTATGTCTGATATACCCACCATACATTCAGAGTTAACAAGCATTTGGAAAAATGTTTATGAGTTTGGAAATGCTACATCTCAAATATAGTTATTTGATTTTTCAGGTAGTGGAATTATTATTATATTATATGCTCTTTTGTGATGCTGTAATTCCTGCTAAAAGCTCTACTCGTATATGCAACAAATGACCAGGCAAAAATAGGTAAAATACTCTTATGTTGTAGAACTCGAGAAAAGAATGTTAAAGTCGTAGGAAATAAAAATGTAATAAACATACTATATTTTATTTAAAATAGAGAAATTGGATATACTGCAATATTGGCCATCTGCGATTGCAGTTTGCATGAAAAGCACATTATAATAGCAGCTACAAAAGCACGCGATATACCAAGCATATGTCACGAGAAAAAAAAACAATTTAAGCAAAATTACTTCAATTTTCCCTGATAAAATGTTCTTGTAATCATAGAAAACATAATAATATAGAACGCCACATTCATGGAGAAAATCTGATCTTTGATCATATTGCTGATAAACAGAACTGCAGCAGCGCGTTTTTAGGTTAGTTTTTTACTTTTTTTTTAAAAATAAAATTGTGCTATTTCCTAAACAATTAGCATTTTCACAATCATCACTTTTGTTTAAATCGACACAAGTACATTATATGTCGCAAAAGATATTCCATTATTTTTTATATTAATTAGTAATTAATTACATTACCAATTCTATTGTAATTTGTGCGTTGAATATTTGTATGCTGTTGAAAAATTCATTGTAGGAGATATGTCTAATTGGAATGGATATTTTGAAATAGCACGTTTGTAATTTTGTTGCTTCACTTCTAACTTCGGGTTCGTCGACAAAAGCACCTCGGCAATTGCGTCCGTCGACAAAAGCACCCAGGACCACAAGCGCTCGACATTACATCGCAATTTAGGTTTCTTTATCATTTGAATACGTAATATAACACCGTATAACAACTACATAAATATGTGTGTTGGTTTGTCAGTAATAATAAACCACATCAATGCACACATTTTACAACATTTGTCGTTTGTGACTTGCTACATTTTAACTTCTATGAAACATAAGAATTACACAGCTAGGATAATACAACAGTGACAAAGAGAGATGTGCATAGATAAAGCTGTGAAATGCGCTTATACTCTTTTGCATAAATTATATAGCTTAATTGTCAAATTTTGATTTTGTTTGGAAAAAAATTCATAGCAATCGGTTCATCTATTGTGGTAACTAAAGACTAACTTTTATCCATAAAAATTTGACAGTTGTAATTTATATATATATATATATATCAAACAGTTGGTTTGATTGGCAGGTTATCAATACAAAGTGAAAATGATACTGACCTGATATTTTAACAACAAAATGCTTTTATATCGTAGAAAAAAAAATGTATCGCGTTATGAAGATATTAATTTTGAATTATAAAGTGAAGAGAATATGACATGACTATTCCATAAATAAGTGGTATAATGGTTAATATCTAGTAAGCTGCTAGACGTACAGTTCCCTATTGTCTACGCTAAGTTCTCACAAAATCTATGATTTGAGAAACAAAAAGAAGAATACAGGAATGCGTACATTTCTTTTTCAAACAAACATAATTACAAGGTTTAAAATAGTTTATTTATTATGGTTCCATATACCAATCCAAAGAAAGAAGAATTTTGAAAATTCACTTACATTGAAAGAATATAAAATCTGCAAACACGCATTTTTTCAAATTTTTATTACAAAGAGTTATTAAAGCACGACGGGCTTTATGAGTTGAAGGCAATCAATGTGTATTTAGCATTCGACAAAAAGTAATAATAAATCATTGCGATGGAATATTTTACACTTTTGTCTTTTAAGTGGAAACCATAATAGTTTTTTTGAAAAATTATCAAACAGTTTAATTAATATAAAAGTTTTTAATAGCTTACAATACTGCATATAATAAGGCAAATATTTGACACTTGTTGAAATAAACAAATGATTGAATGAAGCCAGTGTAAATCTAATACATAAAATATACATCTCACTGATATTCCTTGTTAATATTATTATAAAGCAAGCCTGCATTTGACCCTATAATTAACGTGTCTGTTCTATTTGGTCTTGATCTAGGAATAGGTTTATAAAAAATAATCATTTTTGCATATGTTTATTATCTATTTAGTTGAAATGCGTTTTTGTGGGGAAATCATTGCAGGTCTCACGTAATTCTCAGTTTTAATTAACGATTTTAGTGGATAACGCACATTCGAATTATGGGATGACATTCTTAGAAAAAATTTAATATTTTATTAAATTTGCATAGTAAATGTTGGTCTATTTAAATCATATGATAAAAATTTAAATTATTTCATCAAATTTACAGCATTCATTTTTTATAATAATTAGATTTCATTTGCATCAATTAAATTTAATATTTATCACAAATTACTCTAGCTGATGTAATAGATGTAAATTTTATTTTGATTTACTATTCCAATATGGACAAATAGTTTTGGAATCTTTAATACAATATAATAACTTTAATACCAATTAAATAACTTAAAATATATCAATCACCTCAGTGTATTCGAGAAATTAATTTGCATAACAAAAATTCCTATTAAAAACAAAAAAATTTCCTATTTTGAATTACATCACAATCATAATATGCTTTAATATTTTCTTCTATTATTAATATTGCACATGTGGCATGCATTCATTCACACTGAGAGTACTTCATTTTACCGTACACATTACTCCCATTAAACGAATGTTCATTCTTTTGTTACGGTGGTATATTTTCCGCTACATTTGCGAAAACATTTTCGGGCGCAAGGAGTATGTAGCGTATGGGTTAGACCGGCGCTTCCACCATAGCTTACACAAGCCTCGTTGATGTAGCTGTTGTACGCACAGAAGGACGCGAGATTTATAGTGGCAAGTAAGCGGAGAATCAGATTATATACCCTACATCCTATTTATATTCCGCAGCGATCTAAATAGTTTCCGAGTGTATATGAATGCTGACGGCTTGCCAAATATCGTTCAAACCATGTTCGTGCGAGGGTTCCGATGCAGACCTGTCAATTTATGTTTGGGCTCGCTTTAATACCTTTGTCATTTTAAAGGTATACTGCTGGTAGTTTTCTACATATCCTACATAAATAGTACTGAAAATGTTTGTCAAACATGTATATATTCAATTCTAATTTAAAACTTTTTTGTAAAGAATTAGAATTTTAAATTCTTTTGCCTCAGTTTTTAACACTAAAGGAAACAACATGGCAAAAACGTTATTATAACATCAAATATTATACTGCGTATGACACTAAATTTTTTTGCATTTATTTAGATTTTTTCTTCAAGTCCAATTAAATGTGAAAATTGCTTTTATATTTTTATCACAAAACCTGCCAGTATTTTGTCGATGAGATACAAAGCAGTTGAAAAATTGCGCCCGCCGAAAGATTCACACGCTTAAGTTGGTCGTAAGCAAACAAATTGATTTCAGGAAAATGTCTTTCTAATATTGTGTTGTCATGGCAATGCGTCGAGCTTGCGTCACCTTTTCTTTATAAAGTGTCATACCCTTCTCTCCGCCAGCCCGGCTAGCCGATGCCATCCCCTGTGCGTGATGTATCAACATCGCCATTATTTTAAATGTTAGATTCATATGGCGCATCTTTTCTGATAACGCTCTTTGATGTCGAATTTTTATTCCTTGAATTTAGAAGAATTTCTAACTGGAGAAACAGCAAAAAATCTACATTTTGTAACAATTTGAGTAATTTCTAACTCAAATTAACGTTGAAAGTTAATTATTTGATATTCTTTTTTGATATTCTTCGATGATGTTTTGATGAGAGGTGCATCGCTGCAGGGTGAGAGACAGCAAATTTGGTCGCCTTTTGCACTCGCATATTTCATCAGCGGCAGCAACCTGGCGTGTATTGATATGATGGGTCGTGTATGAAAATATATTGCCTCCAACTAGATGCGTTTCTTGTGCGGCAAGCAAGAGAGAACATTTTGTTGTGCAAACTTTGCTAACAACACTTGAATGGCAAGTGCCGACGCCACAAGACAATCTCGTCCCAAGTTAGAGTGCCTTTAACATCACAAGTATATGCAAAATTTATGAGCTCGAATTCGTCTAATTCTATTTTGCAGATTTACGTTTGGGGGTATTTTTGACACCTATAATAATGTGAATAGATGGTGAATAGTTTGTGAAGATCTATGTTGGAACAATTCACCTCAAAGATTTACAACATTGTAACTTAATTAATTCTTATTAAAATGTGTTTATAGTAAATAATAGTAATTTGCAATGTATTTATTCTATCAATATTAATTTGAGTGTTTTATTAATTTTGGTGGGAAAATATCTGATCTTCATTGTATATCAATAAGTTTGCTTCAAAACTTACTAAATATTTCATGTTATAGACTCAAGTAGTAATTGTAAAAATACCTCACTTTTAAAATTAGACAATAGATGCATAGGTATTAAAGAGAATATAAACCTGTGCAAACAAAAAGTAAAAAGAAAACCGAAACTGCTCAATGAGCATACTCAATCCCACTTTCCAACTATTTCTAAACCTTTGCTAAGATCATAACTATAATCTCCAAAATACCCATACATTGACAAAGAATTAAGCGAGATATCTTTTACTATTGACCAATTGTTGTACAAAATAATCAATATAACATCAATAGTATCAAAACTGAAGTTAATTCTATTAAATGCAGGTTATTTCCACTCCAAAGAAACAAACATTTAAAGCATTTTTTACGAATTGAAAATATTTTTGTAGTTTAATAAGAGATCCATTAAATATAAATTTCTACAGTTTAGTTTATTTTGAACTTTGTAATTTTCCTAATATCAATTACTCCAAGAATATTTTATTTTTGATTTTTTTTTTTTTCTAGAAGTGAAATCACACGAAAATATTTGCAACTATTGCACGTTGTTGATACATGAGAAAAATGAATAATTCAATAGCTCAATATCGCAGCTGGCAAGAAATGGTAGCCCAGAAAAGAGGAATAAATTTTGCATCGATGAAGAAATTCTTGCAATTGCGGATGTACAAGTTGTGTGACATGCATTACATGGACTGCAGTATGAATGCAATTTTAATTTTAGATGTGACCCGAGAAAACCTCATCATCTTTGATTAATATAGTGATATACGATTTAAATAAAAATATTAATAATATAGAGAGACAACCTACTTACTCACAGTATCATTGCGGAATTGAAAGTTATGTAAATCACAAGTCCACTGCGGAAGATGATGAACGGAAAATAAGAAAAAGATGTAAATTTGTCGACGCCGGTTGCGAGGAAATTTTTAATACATATTTATATGGTACTTTGGAGACTCAGCAAGCCAGATATATAACCAGAGTCTATGCAGAAAAACGATCAATTTGCGGGCTGCACGTCGTTGCGAGTAAAATAGGAAATAACAAAACCGGGCGGGCGCGTTCGAGGAGGACTCGATACTCGTTGCGTTGTATTAATATTGTTATTGCTGTGCATGCTTTATAAGGGAAAAACTCCCTGAACAGAGTCAATTGTGCGCCAATGTCGTTGGGACAAATTTGTTCAAATTTTTATACGGGAAATTGATTCATTGTACTTGACTAACGATAGGGTAAAAGTCACTCTAAAATGGTTAACAAGTTGTTTCAATGAGTTTATGAAGTTCTTTTATAAGCTTATTATAAATTAATAATTTTATGTGATGTGGAAAATACAAATTTTAGAGTCTTTCAGTGTTAAGTGGAGTAGTAAAGAATTAAAGGCAAGTTGGTTCTTACAACATTGTATATCATAAATTGCTTTTGCTAGTACGGCGTGTAGTTTGATTTGAATGCTGTGATTCAAAATACCATCAGCACTGGTAATAAATATGAACGAAATGCAGAGCACATATTTATCTGCATTGATCCAGCGTGTATAAATTTAGATGATTTTTTGTTTATTTCAATATATTAGATATGTTTAATCTTGTTGCATTTGTTTATTTCTTCAAAAAAATTTAGGTTAGGTTAGGTTGGATTTGGTTAGGTTAGGTTAAGTTAGGTTAAGTTAGGTTAAGTTAGGTCAAGTTAGGTTAGGTTAGGTTAGGTTAGGTTAGATTAGGTTCGGTTCGGTTCGGTTCTGTTAAGTTAAGTTAGGTTAGGTTAAGTTAGGCCTCTATAAATCTGCAAATTACTGTGATATAGCTCAATAGTACGTCACAAACTTGAGTGACATTAAAGAAAGCAGAAATTTAAATTAAAAAAAAACCAGCAGTTGGCAGACCCGCCGTCCTCGAATACAATTAGTTTTCTTCATGCTTGTATGCAAAATAAAGTCCTAAGTTTCCACTTGTACATATAGTTCCAGTCTTTTTTTCAATATTTAGCTTCATATTTGAAATGATTTAAGATTTATTATAAAAATGAAGAGACGGAACCAAAGTGACAATTCGCAATACCAAAATAAAAAGTAATCTGGATAACAAAGGAATGTAATTTAAATTATTCATGATGTACTTTTTCATAAACCATCAACAGATTAAACTTTCTGTTGCATTTGAATTTTGATTTTACAAATATAAATAAATAATAGTCGCATGCAGTAAGCCCTAAAAAAAATTCTACAATAAGCGGATTGAATTGGAATTTCATGTAAGGCCCGGAATATGAATTATAAAAAAAACAATAAAATGTCAACAAACATTTTACCGGACTGCATATGTCATATTTATTAACTTTCCATTCTCCGCCGTTCCACTCCAATGGATGCATTGCAGTAGAATTTGAAATAAACATTTTTATGATTGTTAAATACCTAATGCTTAAAAACTCATAGATTTCAATTCTTATCCAGTTTTCACAAAGTGATCTAATGCTACCTACGCATACCCGATTTGTGATGGTACAATTGTTGCGGTTTGCATTATTGTTTCCAACTTTGTTTTTCTAACCACTGAAGACGTAACTAACTAATGCACTTCAGGTATACCCATTTTCCCAAAAGTGGGAGACCATGAAAACAACTCTCTTCATTTAGATGTTTCTGGTTACATTATTCCTACACATATTTTCAAAATAACATCACACTTAATCGAAAGCAAAGTTTCAAAAATAATTTCCGCCAAAACAAAAAAACATTCCTGTGGTGTTAACATTCTCTCAATGATTTCTATGGTATTAAGTAAACAATGAGCAAAATGTAGAAAACTCTGTGCTATGTCCAATGGTAACTCTGAAATGAAAGCAAAGCAAAGATATATTTTGTGTATTTTTATTTAATTTGCAGGTTTTACGAGTTTGGTGGTTAAGAGATGGACAGCGCTTGCTGAGTAATGCAACCTCCGGCGTAATTGTGAGCAACCAGACATTGGTATTACAGGTAAGTGCATTACATATAAAAAATGGTATGTACGCAGTATGTGCCATTAATAATTATTAAAGCAGAGCACCTAAAGCAGACCATTTAGGTTGCATAAAATGAAAGTTTAAAGCGATAAACTTGCCCTGAATTTATTGCAAGAACAGCTACGTACATATTTGTTTAATATCTTATGGAAGGAGATGACTCCATCCCCATGGAGATCGTTAAGATATAAAATCGCTATTAATATTACATTAGCTTGTAGGCACTTAGGTAGCCGACGCGTGGTTAGCCATTACAATGGTCATTAAACTTACGAGTCGACAATTTCATTAAGTTTGGCACAAAAGCATTAAAATTAATCATTCCGAGCGGAAATGCGCTTTTTACTGAGGCACTAAGTGCGCGTCACGTACAAGTTGGTGGTGGGCGCATAAGAAGTGCATATTACTACGTGGAGATGTGGTGGACACATGGCAAAAACTGGCGAGGGTGTGCACGAGCACTTGAAGTGACTTGATTTTAATTTAGATACTGCAACGTACTGCATCTACACCATTTTCTGTCATAGTTTTATACTCGTTTATTTTCAAAGACATTGACATGAGGAGGACATAGAGATTGATGTAAATACAGAATACACCTACATGGATCTGCATTTTATTTGAAAACTTACGAACAAACTAAATAAATCCCTTTGAATTAATTTTATACATTAACCTATTATATTAGGACTGCAGAACCATTGAAAATTTGGTTGTACCACCAAAAATATTTTTTCACCTAAAATTTAAAAATTGCATTTATGATTTGATATGTAAAGTGCAGGGTAATGCATTTAAAAATTTAAGGATACCCATACGAGAGAATACCATCAGCTTCACCCACTTTATATTACTGTTGGCACATATCTGATCCAAGTTTAATATAAGTAATTTAGTATAAGTTTAAGTAAGAAACCACATCCACTCATAATTATTGCATCTGCCAAATATATTTCAACAGTATATTTGTGGTGTACGATCAAACTGTTGCTCATGCCTATCATAGACCGACACCATACTCGACCTCCCACCACTGGCCGCCTGATAGCTAAAGCAATTTGGTCGGGAGGATGCAGACCTCTTCTTGGTTCAGCGCTACCAACAGAGGTGTTGGCAAGCTTTGGAACCTCGATCCGCCGATACGCAAACCAAGGCGTTGCCAAGTGTACTACAAAGACAATTTCCAAAATCCTTTGGAACCTATATGCCGGATTCAGGGTTTTGTGGTGTATGATTATGAGCGTACAACCATACCAGTTATAGATCGTCACCGTTCTCGACCTACCACCATTGGCCACTCGGTAGTTGGATTATCTTTAGGATATCGTAGACCACTTTTTGGTTCCAACAACAACACTTCCAATGGAAGTGATAACAGGATTTGGTATTGCGATCTGACAACTTGCAAGCCGAAGTACTGCTATGAGTACCACCGAAACGATTCAATTATTTTTGAGTAGTTTGAATACAGTATTTGAAGATTTTAATTTTCTATCAATAAAAACATAGGCACCGTGTTATTAAAAATTAATTTTTTAATTTTTGAATAAAAAGTTTTAACAATATTTGGAAAAAAGTTTGTAATCTTTTAGGATTACAAATAATGAATTTTGGATAATATATATGCGTAATACATAGATATTTATTTCTGATCTTTAAGCTATAAATAAACATATGATGTTTTAAGTTAATTAGTATAGCTCCTGTATGACAAAGACATTTTAAAATATATCATTTAGTTTTTCTAATTATTGATTTCCAAAAGTAGAAAAATATGTATGTTTTAATTTTTTACCAAAAAAAAATATAAAGAATTTTTCAACTTCTATACTTTAGACTTTATTAAAATATTTAAAATATAATACATATAGTAGGCTTGGTTTTCTATAATTTTCCATCTCATATTTTCATATCATCTTTGGTTTGGATGTGATTTCACCAAAATTCTTCATTTGTGGAAGAAACCTGATTGTACGAGTTGTGATGCTTACATTCATGCTTATTTTCTAAGCCCTTAATTCGAGTCTAAATCGAAAACAAGGAATCTATAAACCTAATTGCACAACAATTAACGTACAATAAAAATAATATTTAATAATAAAACCAACACTTTTGGAATTAAACGACAAGAATACAGAACTAATACGAATTAATAATATTTATTCTCAGATACGATATAGATAAGTTTTAATATATCTCATTATGAACCAAAGAAGGAATGCCATTGTCATACCTCTCTCTGCGTTGAAACTTTGGAAAATATGCACTAATTTAACCAAAAATAAATTTATATGCTAGTCATATTCAAGAATTTCCCCATTAAATACCGACGTTTTAGTTTAAACACTTAACGTTTATCAATAGTTTGCATTTTGTGCCCAATTTATTTGCTAAACACATTTTATTTCACACAAAAACCAATATTGTCCCCAATCTCAATCATATTTAGTTATTATTGTGTACAATAACAAAAAATATATTTATTTGAAAAAATTATCTCAATACATTTACTACAATTATGCAAGTGAAGATTGCTATTTTATTAACCACAATGTTCCACATCACATACTCTCAATTCATTTGGTAACACAAATATTTGTTTTAGAGTTAATATATTCGCAAAACGAACACTAGTCTGTTGTTTTGAACCGTATAAAAATCAAATATTGAGGTTTGCTTGGCTTCGTCAAATAAGACCCAATCTTGCAACACATCGTGGCGTCGATCGATTTTCCACACATATCCCTCTTGCAGCACTTCGTTTATTGCGACGTGTGTAGTGTATTCTCAGTGTTCATTTGCTTCCGATGTTCTTTACTATCCGACGTAAATTCGAATTGTCACAACAAATTCAATTTGCGACCGGGAGGGAAACAACATTCAATTTTCCATGTATTCATCGGACGCAACCATGAAACAAGCTTGCATCAAGTTGAAAACGTGAAAATATCAGATGGTCAATAGAACGAACTAATATTATATAATTAATAGATTGTTTTATTTAATGAAGACATGCATATTTATTTATTAGATTGAAAAGTAATACATACAACTGTTGATCAAACCATAGCTTGGAATGTAACCGTTCACCTTTGCAACAGAAGTATTTTCCTTGAAAAACATTATTTCCTATATTTTTATATGCATTATTTATTTTCTTTGGAAAATCATCAATAAATGCTATCTTGTGATACACATTGATCCACTCTTACTTTGGCTATTTTTTTTACCAGTTTCTTTCAAAATTTGAATAGAATATTTCACGTACAATTTCCATTTCCATATTAGTCGTGCTGCTTTCTTTTGTTATTGATGATTTATTTGGAAAACACGCAAAGCATGAAAAATTGAAGCAGAGATCATAAATTATTTATATGTAACATATAATCTAAGATAAATGAAATAAGACATCCAGCTTAAAGTCATGGTGACACAGATTTGAAATTTTCACAATATGTAGATCTTACGTCACTTGGCGCGCACTAAAGTCTATCTTTTTGATCTATTCAATTTAAAGAGGGTAAAATTAGGGTGCAAAAAAATTTGCTTAGATATGATAAGATACAAAACTAAGATTTTGGTGAAAAATTAAAGAGTCTTGTATTTCCGTATTTTAAAAAAGTTCTAAAATAAGAGCCAAAACAAGTTTTTAGAAGCTAACTAATTAGAGCAAAATATTTAAATTTTGTTTATTCGTTTATAGCTTGAAAAAATCACCATCATATGTTTGTAGTTTTTCCGAAATTCCATTCTAAAGCAATTAAAGCATGATGCGTTAATTGCAGAGGTTTTAGATTTCCATTATAGCTTTGTTTGTTTCACTAGAAGAAACACGTTTAAGTTATATTTGCAAAATTTCACTTTTAAACAAAAGGAATGAATATATTAATTAATAGTCAAATTATAGTAATATTATAACAGTGAAAAGCTTAAAATAAAAAATGTGCAACACTGATTTTAATAGATCAAAACAAATTGACTAATGCAGTAATAACAAATTATGCGAAAAAAGAGAGATGATATTAATACCTCCAAAATGTCAATTAGTACCTCTACAAGTAATAATCATTAATATTATGGTGCAATATAAGAAGCCATTTATTTAGACATAAAAGTATATGCCAATATTAAAAATATTTAATGAAATTTTGGTGAAGATTCTTATATTAAGAATATAAGAATATAATGGTTTATTGCTTAAACAACTTTTTAATGCAAATAAATGTCGAAATATTTACCGTAAATATTTTAACCGACACATCGATATTTAAGCGAAACTTAATTGAAATAATTAATTACAAGTCGTTTTGATTCGACTAGTCTCGGCCAGTTATTATATTAATTATCCGCGTGGCGCCAACGTATTTTTTCTAATTGCAAGAAAAATTTAATGCCATTTTACGTGCACAGGGTGTGAGCCGGACGAGCTCAGGGCGATACTGTTGCGAAGCCAGCAACACGGAAGGATCGTCCAAGAGCGCGTCCTTTCATTTGAAAGTAAAGTACGAGCCCGTCTGCGGCGATATGAGCGGCAGGAAAGTGCTCGGCGCCGCCAAGGACGAGCCGCTCACCATCGAATGCAAGGTGAGTGCCTTTAATTACTTACTTTTCCACTCGCTGCCCTCCTTCTTGCTTTCTCAAATTTAAATCGTGTCCACACGGCGTACTTTATTTAATTCTGAAAGTCGGCCCAAGTTGAAGAGTCAATATTTATACTCCATGCAAATAATACATTTTTAATTAGACAACTTTTTTGCTACACGATGTGCAATAATGTTTTGCTACATTTGGCAGCTCGGCTAGCTGCGAAAATGCGGAAATCAATATCAAATCTCCAGGGAAATGCAAACATTCAAGTAGTCCGTGCTGACTTGGCATTGTTTGCGCAAATATCATGATTTATAGAGTTTAATTATTGTTTACAATTGAAATGAAAAATTGCGTGCGCTGTTTATTTGCCTAGTGTGCGTGCGAATTGAAAATTTGCACCTCGCGGTTGCAAATGCTTGAATAGCGGGCTGGGTAATTGGGATTTGTGAAGTGAGATACGGAAAGAGGAGTCCACGCTCTAATTCGATTTGGAATCGTCACTGTACGTACTTTCCCACTTGGACTGAATATGAATGACCGTGAAATAAAAGAGGAAAAATTCAATTGCAAACATACACACTTTGATAAATCTTGTCCATTTTCAGTGACACCTCGTTTTTTATCGGCAAGGCAAAGAAAGTCCAGAATTCCAAGACGTTTATTACGACAAATTTGATACAGAATTTGATGTCCATCGTCCTTCTGTCTCCTTGCCCATGCCATAAATTTAGCCCGGCGACTAAAACGAGAAATGGCAAATCAAAGCTAGGAGATCGTATATATCATATCATATACAAGCAATAAAATATCAAATTAACGTGGTCAGTTAGTAATAAATATAGCTGATCAGATTGCTCTCTCAAAATTGCCCCCAGTTATTGCAAAAATCCCATTTGCTCTTCGTAAATATATTAAAGACGAGGCACAAAATTCGCTCGACAAACCATAAAATAATGTGCTCTGTCTTTTTATTCCTTTCTGTCGGAAAATATATACTACCAACGTAATTATTTCTCTTTTACACTACCCAATGTGAGCAGTGGGAATTAGCACATTTCCTGATTCCCGCTTAATGTACGTGGATTTATGTACTCAGATCTTATGTGTTGTGTTGTGTTTGATTGCCGTGTGAGAGTAAAAGTGTTTTGTTGAAAAACTCCATTCGTTGGTCGAATGGTAACATCGGCACAGCGCGCATGTATAATTGTTTGTTGTTGTAGTTAATACTAATTGAATAACCAGAGATAACGCCGAACAGATACCCAATCGAGGACGAAACGGGTACGTAAACTGTAACCGAATGTAATTCAATCTGGGCATGACGCCGAGCATTGGAAATCGGATACGTGTCGACGTCAAATGACAACTTTACTGCTTTTAAAATTACTGTAACCCTGGCTTGCATTTGCTCTGCAGCAGTGAATGCGTTTACTCGCACAATGTGTTCATCTGCATGATTTTCATTGAAGATCTGTTAGAAGGGAGTAATCAATGTTACAGTCGAGTATGATCAAAGCAAACTAGGGTAATAGCAAAATTGTGAATTATCTTATGATTTAATTTCAACACTGAAACAAAATATGCAGCTTTGGCACTTAAGAGACTGATTGAACTATGTATTGATCGAATTGTTTTTAATGAGGTTTTTACAGCTTCTGAATTGAGATGAGACTAGAGAGATCTCTATAGATTAAGAGTTGAAAGAGATCTGATTCATAATTAAAAGTTACGAACTGAATTAGAGCTTAACTTTAAACAAGAAAGTCAAATTATTAGGGAGGTGATTGACTGATCTGGATGAGTTGTATGTGGGTGGATGGGGCGAGAATGGGGGGAGGGAACTGCAATGGTAGTGGAATATATGACCTAATTACTTATCTATTACAAGGCTTCAAGTTTTGTTTACATTACTCCTCATATAATTGAGCTACGATCGTGTGAAAATTAAATCTTCATTATGATGCTTTGTCGACTTAAAAGGTGAAGCTAGAATATCATTCGCGACTTGAGTAATAGATTCAAATGAATTCAAAAAGAATATTAATTATTTTCAAATATAATGTTTAGAAGTGATAAATAATCCGGATATAAAAATAGGACATTTTAAAATACAAACAAATGAATTAATTTCCAAGCAAGCAGAGCAATCGAGGTTGTGTCGAAGCTCGAAGCTTGGTTGGCTGTCTCAATAAAAAGCAAGCGAAACTTTTTCTTCTCCCAACGCCTGAGAAAGTTTGGAAATCGATATCATTCGAACGTACTCAGCGCCAACGGGGAGAATGTGATGGTCTTTAAGAGGCGGTAGGAACACGCCACTAAAACTGCGCACATATATCCAACTATGGATTTGTGCCCCGCGATGGGATATAGCTCCACAAAGACGCTTTCTATAACTCGCATCGATCTCTTTTTGGAGCTAACGTTGCCCACTAGGTTGGCGCCTCCGCAGCTTCAGGATATAAAGCATTGCTCTGTTTATGCCCGTTTAACAAGGGAACTTTTTCGACAAAATTGAGTTTGTCGCTGCATCCGGCAACAAAGCTAGAGCAAAATATTTGATATATCGATAAAAATAGAGGTAAAAGCACACGATAATTTATTACCTCGCGTACATTTTTAGGAATCTGTCGATATTTATTTTCGATCGGCATATGGTGCACGGCTGCAAACTAGTGCAATATTCCAGTAATAACTTTCCATCTCGGGATAAGTGGACTTAATTTGCTAAACGTTTGCGGTCGTAGCGGGGGAAATTTGAGACCTAAATGCGATTTCCGGTTCGGAAAGGGGAAGCGGCGTGCCCAGTTGGAGGTGAGTGCATAAGTAAAGGTTTGAAAGGAAGAACGAGGACAGGATTAGGTTTGCCGCTCCCGCCCAAGAAGCAGCGTGCCATACCATACCACAGTAGCAGTCAGATACAGTTGAAATGAATCGATTTGCCTTGCGCGAGCTTTACATTGCTCGCAAACTAGCATAATTCGAGAACGTGTGCGACTCGC
>JAODGC010033686.1:30777-44793 GCA_027574925.1 Ecitoglossa quadriceps | reverse complement strand
AAATTTAGAATAAGATTTCAATAAAAGCTCTATACTCTATACCAATAATAAATGTAATGCACAACTCCTAAAATCATAGGAAATTAATACTTAATTTAGATAAATACAGTTTACACAAATGACTCAAGTCGAAATCCCAATAAATTTATGATTTGCAACCAAGAAGTAATATTTCCCATTGCAGAACACTGCTGACAGCTCATGAGTCAACAACAATTGTTGTTTAAAAAAAATGTGTCAAATAACAAATACTCACCAACCAAGCTATATATTGATAATTCTGTACTTTATAAGCATTTACGTCTTTCTAGGATGTGGACGTGGACTTCCCGATAGAAATCTATTCTTGTGTCAAAGACACTCACCATGTTACTCAACAAAATCATTTATCACTTCGATGCACTTCTGAATATTGTACAAAACGTATTCATGGTAAATTATTGATTTTGTTTAAAAGAAGCATTGTAATCAAAGATGGCTGGGATGAAATGCTACTTTATGTCAATGAGTGCTCATCAGTGAATTGGGACAAGTTGATGATCCTGGTAGAGATTTCTAATTTTAAACCATAGCCAGTTATACATATACATTTCTAATGTAATGTAACATTTATGTACTTGGAATTACTTGTTTCATCAGCGTGCCGAGGAAGCATTAATAGCATAATAAAGGACACTCATTATCCCACTCGGCAAATGCCTTATCCGCAAAACGGGTCTAATTGAAAACTTGCGCCTCGTCTTGGTGGCAAACTGCGAGTGACAATCATAGCGGCGCGGCGTAAAGTTGGCCCAAAACTTTCCACCCAATTTATTCCTCAAAGCAACCTAACGAGCCACCACTAGGAGCGTGGTATACCGCGCACAGCAAACTGCAACCTCTGTAAATCAAAAATGCTCCTGGCAATTTGACGCGCGTTGATATCACAAACGTACAATGGTAACAATGCGCGCCCAACATACCCAGTGCTTTACAATACTGCATATTGCCATGCTTTCTCAGCGCAAACATCAAGTTGATAGCAACTTTTATTGTTTCGGAATGGTTTGTATTATGAATTTATTCTTAATATTTATTTATTCTTATTATGTACTCAAATAAGATGCGCAAAATGTTACAGAAGTAGAAATTACATTATTTGCAATCTCGAAGGTTTCACGACCCATCTCATAATGACTTCATAATAACTAATGGATTTTCGTTAGTCCTGCGATTGCACACTATTTACATGTCCGTGCCGACTTCACACAATAATGTTTTTTGTGCCAGGTGGAGGCCGAGCCAGCGGCGCAATTGTTCCGCTGGAGTTTCAACAGCACACCAGGGATTTCCAAGGAGCTAACCGAATTCACCGCCGAGCCGGGCGGCAGCCAGCTCACCTACACGCCCAAGGTGGCGGCGGACTACGGCACTCTGCAGTGCTGGGGCCGCAACGAACTGGGCTCGCAGCGCCTGCCGTGCACTTACCACATCGTGCCGGCTGGTAAACCCGATCCGCCCAACACCTGCGCATTTACTAATGTGACGCACCACTCAGCAGTTTTCGCATGCAAAAAGGGTTTCGACGGTGGCATGCGACAAAAGTTTGCTCTTCTTGTCACTGTTGGCGACATGCTTATTGCCAATCTCTCGGCTCCTATGCCAGAGTTTCTTATTTCTAACCTTGATCCAGCTCAAGACTATACCATTACTATTTATTCAATCAATGCCAAAGGTAAGTTAAAAACTACCTGGGAAATTATGGAAAATCATAATATTACACTTACACAACTTTTATTGTTGAAATCGAAGAAAACAAGCTAAGCGTTCATAACAAGCAAGAAGCGTTTTCCCACTTCCATTTTCTTCTGGTCTCTTAATTCATCTTGTAGAGTTTGCAAAACTATCAAAAATATATTAAGATTAATTGTTCTTTGACACTTACTAATTTGTTAATGGTTAAAATACATTTTTGGTGTGTTACCTTCTAAACAAGCGGAGAACGTTTTTTCAACATAAACAAAGTAGTAAGTATCAAAGTAAACTCATCTTAATACGATGAATATCAGATATTTCATAACTGAAATCAAGAAAATATAGTCTTGACACGAAATGTCTGGTATTTGACAGCAATAAACTATACTTTGTGATGTTCAATTCTAATATTCAACAACACATTCCAGAAGAAATTAGAGAGGAAGTTTATTCCTCAAGTACAAAACAAAAGCGCTTAATGAGTGATAATAACAAGAAGGCGCTTTCAGTGCAGTACATTCAATCAACACGTTGTGGTGATACCATCAAGTATTAGCTGTAATCAATTATTTACTGCGTCAAATTGACGTTCCTTGTCTACTTTTATAGCACTCTATTCTAATATAATTAGCCAACACTAGATATCCGCATTACAGCTTGTACATAACGTAACTCTAAATCCATCTGCTCACCGGTGGCGGCGTAATATCATTAACTCACTTATTAACTCAATGTTCACCATGTTCATTGTCGACACCATTTACATTCGTCACGCAGCTAATTCCAATCGGTAAATAAAACTTATGATATTACCAACCTATGTGTGGATTTAATTAGCACCGCAGACGAAAACAAATATTGAAAATATAAATTCCAGTATTACCCGAGCTGTATACACGTGTGTATGCCAATCGGGTGCACACTTGTTGGAGCAAACAGGATCTGATTACACAGTGAATGCCATTAACGGCTTTTAATCGGATGTAAATGACAGCTGCATTCCAAAAGTGCAATCAAACGTTGTAGCTACCTACATTCAGTGGAAATATAACCCAACTGAGTGTGTTTGATAACTAATTGCAATATCAATGCAGGTAGTTTGAATGCAACGTTGGGCGGTTAATGGCAGTTGAGGAATTTGCTATTGATTTTTTAGGCGCGGTTTGCACAGTAAATGCTACCGTGAAATTATATACATTTTATCCTGCAGTTGACTGCTGATGACAATCGCTTTATGCGCAATCAGAATTAAATACCGTGATGAGTTCTATATCGGATCAGCTGGCTGTTGCTACTTTATTTGATTTCGAGTACAATTTGAGAATAATGCAATAACTGGAATTTAAACTATTTAATAAATAATTGGCACGGACAATATCTAATGCTTGCGTCTAATTGTTGCATCTAATGATCATTTGAAATTCAAATATATTTAATCAAATTGATTAATCCAAGAAAACATTTGATGGTTCAAATTGATAAATTTATTTTATTTGCATAAAATTCCTAAAAATATTATACCGATCTTCGAGAACGTTTTAGAAAATTATTGTAATTTATGCAACCATTTGATTGAATCCTCCGGAGGGAGCACAAAAGACCATTGCCCGGTTGTGCTCTTTCCTAACTTCTTTGGCGTTGCATTTCATTACATTCTGTAATGTTCCAGGTTGGTCTAAAGGCTCGAATCCATTATCAGTGCGCACCCTTCGAGCACCCGGTTTAAAGGAACAACGAATCTCCACGGATCCACAGGATAAAACATCTGGCGGACCATGGCTCTACATAGTCTTAGCAGCGGGTGCAACACTTATTGTTGCCGCCGCCATTGGTGCCATCATCTTTGCAGTTCGGCGGTTTAAAGTTGATAGTCCAGTTCACGAGCGACGTCAGCGTAGTCCCAAGCGGGAAGAAATTCCTCTGAATCCTGGTGTGTCGACATTCACAATGGATACATCAATGAACGATGATAAGAATCCGGATCTTATACCCCCCAGTAATGGTAAGTCCAATTCCTACATACATTCTTTGAGGCATGTTTGATGGTCGGTCATTGGCACAGAGCATAGATGCGAAAGTACTTGTCTAATTGCGTGACATCTTGCCCTAGAAAGTCTTTTGGATTGTTCCGCACCGTACACAATAACCGCCCGGCCGAGCACGAAGCGGAACAGCGCAACGCAAATGCCCGTCAAGCCGTACCATGTGACGTGGGCTCCCATCCTCCAGTCGCGCAATTGCGCCACACAAACCCCGCCACCGCACAAAGAGAGCTCCGTCTAATTAATCAGCGGCTCCGGGACCAATTCCACCTGTGATACTTGTGAATATTATATTATATCTCATAAGCGATTAAAGAAAACATTATCAACTGTACTGTTATTAAGCTGTTATCATTTCATTATTGTGAATTAATATCATTCTATGTAATAATAATAAATTGTGTTTTTATTAAGAGATGCTTTTACTTACTATAACCCACAATAAGCAACATCAAAGCAAATATGGGACCTCATCTATAAAATACAAGCAAACAAATCAAATTTAACTAAATTACATTAAATTTATATTATTAAATATATTAAAACATTCATCTAAATATTTTGTTGATTTTGGTTACATCGTGTTTGATATTCATCTGCTTTTATTTTAAAGGGACGTTTTTTTTTTATTTTGGGTTCAGCTATATTTTAGGTTACCTTTTTCAAAATAGTAAAGTAAAGAAACATAAATATATCTTCATAGGGAGAATGGTTTATTTATTTTTTTGGATTGATTTGGTGATGCTCAGTTTAGATAGTAAATTGAAACTGATTCTTATGAATTAAAGTATTTATATTACAGTACAGTCGTTTATTTAAATATAAACACAATGATTAGAATCTTTACTAGCAATTTTTTGAAACAACAGAACTAATAGTTATTTAAGATGGTAAAATAATCTAGAAATGGGTACTTCTTTGTCTGTTGGTTCCAACATAAAAACATAAGACACTAAATATCATACATTTTAAAATTATGATTGAGAATGTTGTTCTAGAGAAAATTTTAATATTTTTCTAGCAAATTAAATTCCAAATGACATATTATAACAAATAATATTGATAGTGATATTTCTCTAAGTTGAGATACAACCTTAAAACGTTTTTACATTTGCAAATAATTTTAATAATATATATATATATATATATAAATTATTTAATTGGTAATTTATGTAGTTTACTAATATTTTGTTAAAAGCTATACAGTGTAATGTGTTTTTTTTTGGATTTTTGCCAGGCGCCTCCACCATTACTAGTTATTTAATTTTCACCAAACAACCGCCAAGCAGTTTTATTCCACTAAATATTTTGCTATGCACCGCTGGTTGAAATAACAGAAAAATGCAAAATGTTTTAGTTGGTTACTAATTTTTGTTTTTGGGTCAAACTTTCAATTTAATACAGCGTCCCATAACTCCATAATTGGAAATAGGAATATTTAAAGGCTTTAACAACAATTTTTTAATTGATTCAAAGAAAATGTATAAAACGTAATTTGTTTATCTTAAATAGTTTCAAGGCACTTATAGGTTATAAGTTATAAGACACTTTTTTTGGAGAAAATGCAGTCGCTGATTTAAACGAATATATCAAACAAATATACATTAAAAATGTAAAAAAGGTATGTTTATATGACTAAGAATAAATTCTCTAATAGGATACTACTTCTGTTATTACTGTGGTATTCTTAGTTTTGGTGAACGAATTTTTAGAATACCAAAAATTGTAACTAAATTTTAACTCATTTGCATAACTACATAGTGCAATTTTGTAAGTCTAGGGTCTTGATGCTGACGCAAGCGATAAATAAGTAATTTGATTTATATATCGGCATGTTGGGGGTGGTCAATACACAGTTGTGAAGATTGTGAATATGTAGACGCAACACTTGTGTAGTTACGCGTCAGCATCTAGGGACGAGACTTGAAGCACTGCATGAAGCTCTCAAGCAAATGGCTCATAATAGGCTTGAAATTTTCCAAATTCACAAAAACTAAATGTGACATAATAATAACAAAAGTAGTGTCCTAAACATACGTTTGTTACATTCCTAATGTATATTGGTTTAATATATCGTTTGAATCAACGCCTGTATTTTCAAAAAAACAATAAGTGCCTTATATTCAGTATCAAGTAAAAGTTTATTGTTAATATCCTTAAATATTATAAAAATCATAGGATATTCAAAAAAATCACAACCGAAATTTGAAAACCTAGTTTTCGTGAAAATTAAGCAGGCACCGCTGAATACAGTACATCAAAATTAATCAGTACCGTGAATTTCATCCCAATCAGAAATTTGCTGTTGCGATGAATTTGCTCTTTACGTACTTTTTCAAATGCCTACATTCGGGCGCATGTTTTTTTCAGAGAAAATGGGACACTCTTCGACTATCGTGCCATCTAACGTCAATTTTTCCCACTCACATGTACAATAAATTTGTGTAGCATCTGCTGTCAGTCTGTCACTTGGAAAACATCAAATATCAACAATTTCTTGGCCATTAAAATGAGTATTCCCGAGGATGTGTATCTTCCCACAGATGCAGAGCTGGAAACACAGGAGCTTGATATTTCGACACCGCTTTTAAAAGCAGCTGCTATGCACCTCGGCAAAGCCTGCCAATTTCAGAATAATGTAAGGTTAATTATCTAATCGTAACTTTGCCGATTTCCATGACGGAATTTGTCGTAGGAATTTATGTTATGCAAGAACGAAACTGGTGATCCACGTGCCTGTATTAATGAGGGAAAGGAAGTGACTAATTGTGCCATCAACTTTTTTCAACAAATCAAAGGGTCTTGCTATGGCGAGTTCATGCAATATGTTAACTGCATAGATAAATCAAGTCCTAATTTTGATTTTGGCCCGTAAGTAGTATATACATTAACATTACTCTTAAAAATGTTTAACTTTCCAAACATATGTTATGCTTATAAAATAAATAAAATAATATATTTCAGTTGTCGCAACACTCAAGCTGTATTTGACAAGTGTATGGAGGATAACTTGGATATGAAAAGGCCTCATTATGATGAATATGCAAGAGTCCAGATTCATCATGCACTTAGATCTAAGCCTAAAGCTGAAGAAAAACTTGTGTTTAAGGACCCCACCCCATACCTTCCTGAGGGTACTGAGACACCACCAGCAAAATATGGTTCACGTTACATCTACTCGTGGTAAAGTGGTAAATCAATGTGTAGTTTCAAACTGAAAGTATAATTATTATAGGAATTATGTAAATAAACAATTAACTACATCAATGTTTCAAAATTCCCATATACATTGAGATGCAAAGCAACTTCAGTTTAAGAATACTGTATTTATTATATAAATTAAGTCAGATTTAAAATTACGTATTTTGATAGTTTCAAATTTAATCTAACAAGTAAATACTCAGACGTCATACACATAAATATATCAACTGGTATCCCAGATAGCAAAATGCAGTAACATAAATTTACCAAGTCAGGTGCAATGTATTTGCAAATATTAGTATTAAATCTAAATAAAAGGTGCACTTGCTAAATATCTTTGAATTCAGTGCAGTCATAGTTTCGTGAAAGTCCCATACTTCTATTGGGGCCCAATTGATTTTAGTTGCAAATACAATTCTTTACTTCATATACTTTCAAATTTATGGAGTTTGTAATAGTATAGACCGGGGTATATTCATAAAGATATAAAATGAATAACGCAAAATTATTTTAGGATGCCATTATATTTGTGCCTATATAGGGTTATACGACATTCAATTTATAAATATGGTGTCATTCGATACAAAGTTCCAATGGGTATATTGTTGTTAGGTGCAAGTTCATTTTTCTTGTTGGGGGAACCATGCTTGGCAGGCTTCGCTAGCGAGTTCACACATGGTAGACAAAGTTTTACCAGCAGCATCATAGTCTGAAACCAATAGGTATTATCCATATGAAAAAAAGTTAAGTTGAATAGTTACCTTGATTAATACCGCGCTTTCCGAAAATCGATCCATTGAACGGTGGTTTTCTGTAGGTAGCTTCAGCTTGCTGAAATACAGCAGCGATCAGAAATGCAAATGCAATCACCAGCACAACTTTAGACATGTTTGCAATCATTGCAGTATTTTTCTCTTGGTATTATCAAGTTTATGTGTGCTAATTATGTCTACACAAAACTCTTGACTTGAATGATGTTCTGGCAGTGCACATTGAGCTTTTATAGCGAATAGTTGTTTCTGCGCGCATGTTCAAAGGGGTGAAACTTCATGCGACGCAAACTGAATTACGACCCCATTTGCCATGTATTAGCGGCGTAATGCAATCATATGAGGTGATATAAATTGGATAGGATGCAGGCCCGCTCCCAATACAATTTAGTCTTAGTTTACTTTTGACTTATTGCAATTAGTGGACGAGGGGATACCGCAAAATCCTGCGGTCAACATACCAGGATTTCATTTTAGCTGAAGGAAATAAAGTGGAATTTTCTGTCTCCTAATAGAATATTTCGTATCTATTTTCATGAGAGTTTATTTCGTTATCTGTTCTGATATCTTGCCCAATAGGCATGAGCAGCAAAGCTATCAAAGTATGTTATCATTCATCTATAACAATTCATATACAAATTGACTGCTCGTGGGCGAATAATATCATACTGGAATGTTATATAGGGAGATGGAACAAAAGGCAGAAGCATATTTAAAGCACAAGTTACGGATATATTATTTTTATTACCAAATAGAAACAAAATTTATAATTGAGCCCATTGCGTAAAGTTGAACTATTGACGAACATAATTGGGATACTAACCCAAGTTGAACATTACATTTTCAAAGGTGAATGGAATGATTAGCAAAAAAGTTGTTTATTTGTCAACACTTTTCGGGGAGACAACTATACAATTGATATGAAAAATATACATAACAAGCTGTCGAGATGTTGGATTATTGAAATTTTGTTGGAATTTTATATTTTGCATGCCTGTACAATGGCTAACCTTTGTTCAATTACAATCATAACATTTGCAGATTAATATTATCACCAAGTACACACTTCCGTCCATTTGATCATACCGAAATTGTATATACATATATAATTAGTAACTATTTTAATCACTCCGTAAATCTATACGATAGTACGTAAAAGAATAGTAAAATTAACATATCACGAGAATCTGAGAGCTTAATTTAATAGATAGATCTGCCGCAAGATTGTAGTCAGCCTTACGTACATCAAACTCTTGGAAAGAACAGAAATTGCACAGCATAGCACTAGTCATACAATTCGGCCATTGTCCCGCAATCTTATAATGTACTTTCTTAGATTTCTAGTATACTCAAACATCATATTCACAAATCCTGCCTCTAAAAGGGTGGAGTTAAGCCAACCCTTTAGATCTGTATTCAACACCCAGACAAATTCACATTTATTTGGATCCGATGGTGTAGCGCGCATTGACCAACAACCAAATCCATTCTCACCTCTGAAACAGACACAACCAATGTAAGCAGGCAGCAATTAAATTACCGAACTAGTTTTGGGAAATGATAAAACTCCAATACACCTCCAAGAACTATTTGCCATTTGTAGTATATATTTGAATGTTATCAGTACAAACCTAATAAATTTAGTATTCTTAGGCACTGAAGGATGTGACGTTCCCACACTTGCAATTGTATAACTATTATCTTCACGTTGCCAACGTCGGACAGTGATAAAATCTCTAGACGATACTGCCCCACCTGCCCCATACGCGGAAATTTGATAGGTAATATCTGTATGCTCATCGATAATCTGTACTCTGCACGATTCCAAAAGCGCAGGATTCCATTGTGGCATCGTATCCACCCGATAGAAAAGCTCTTCAAATAAATATTTGGGTGGCAAGTTCACAACGCTCTGCAAGAAAAGAGAAATAAGATACAATACTGATACATCCAAACCATGGCTTACAGTTAACTTAAATATTTTTCTCCTAATCTTAGGCTCCGGTTGCAGCCATTCCACTATGTCTTCATCTATTTGTTTGGATAACTGCCAATTCGGGTTATCCAGCAAAGCCTGAGACTTTTGCATTGCAGTTATTCCTTGAGTGATGTAACCAGCAATCTGCAAGAATAACGACATCTCAATTTAGCTTGTATTTTTTTAAATCTTGATACCGATACTTCTTCGCCGGATAAATTTACTGGTGGAAACCGATCACATGTACCGATATCGTAGTTATTCATTGAACTATTTGGCGACTGCAGAGGGGAATAAAAATTGCCGATACTCTCAGTATATACGGAGGGCAAACCCTGCACGTAACTGCGAATTAGAGGTGCCCTTTCAGTATCTGGTGTTGCTGTTGGAAAATAGATTTTGGCATTAATTTAGTCCAAATCATTTTGCGGCATGATTACTTACGAAATAGGATCTGATTAGCCTGCGATTCTTGTGGCAGCACCCTATAGTCCAAAAACCACGTCTCGCCCCATGATAATACAAACGATATTAGCACCAAAAGGACTTGAAAGACTTGTTGATCAGCCGACTGCCACTAAAACGTCATTTGGCATTAATGTTATATTTGGATTTGGGGATATTTGATTGGCATCAACATTGTGTTATACGAGCAAACGGAGACAATCATTTAATATAAAGACATCGAGAACGCAACGAACATACAAAGATAGAGGTCGTAATAACTGTGTAGCAAAATTCCTATTCATTAAGATTTAACATCTAATTTACAGATATGAATCCAAATATAAACCGTCGATGCAATTACAAATTCATCATCATTGCGGGTAAACAATTTCATGTGAAGAGCCTAAAACGGTGTAGTACTCACAAAGAATTGTGCAACTATGTCTATCAACTGGTGTGTAGTTACTAATTGATTTAAAAAAGAATTTACTTACATCATAGACAAAAACCTTAGAAATAAGAAACGCGCAAGTGCATGTTGTAGACAACTAAAAAAAATAAGTAAAATTAATAGTAATTCGTGCGAAGTACATCAAATTGTATTTACCGCAATTATAATCCAATGGTTAATATAAAAGATGGCATAAAAAAGTATCACAACAATGAATCTACAAACAGCTAATAGAACAATATCAAACAATGACGTGTGTATATCATAATGAACCACTTGCTTCTGCAGTGCAACAACTATGTTTTTCCCACTGATCTAAAAGTGAAAATTATATCATGACACATTCCATTATGGAAAATAAAATAAAATATTTACCATTATGATAATAAGCCACATAAGACTAACAAATGTTAAATCAAAAGTAACAAAAAGGCAGAAAAATCTACGAACACTGGACATTCTCCCATTGTGTTGGACACCAGCAAAATAATCTGCTGAAGATATTATATATTCCGGCCTTATAGAGGCCAGGGTGTTAATGCTATGGGATTGGGCTATAAAAATAAAATGATTTAGTTCACTTGTGTTTTAGTACTAATGCTTGAAGAAATTAACTACTCACAGATCTCAGTTGGTGTTTGAGGTAATTGATTGTTTAAATCATGTGAATTAGATTGCAATAATTGGTCGGCAGCATTTCGGTAGGCTTGTTCAGTCATTGTATATCAAAATATAATGTGTATAGTATGTAAACAAGTTCTCATTACATTGACCTGGCTATCTATCAGAAGTACAAAGAATACTTTAAAACAATAAGTTATAAGCAACTATTCAGTACAATCAACTCACCTAGATTAATTAGGATGTTGTACTTAATGTGTACATGAAAGATGTTTCGATAGAACTTAAACAATTTAAAGCTATGACAACCCTAGGTTTTGAGACAATTTGATACAAAGGTAGATGTAGGAATGAATACAAGAAGTTCTTAAAAACGAAGTATGCATCACAATCTATTCAATAATATAGGCAACTAATTGTAAACGTCAACTATCACCATATGTGATTATAGGCAACTGAAGCAGCTCCAAACCAAAAAAATAATGACAATATTGATGGATATTGTTGTTTATTCGTTAAATGCTTACCAGACAACTAAGAAACTGGCGCAATAATTAAAATACAAGATATAACACACAGCACATAAATGAATAAAATACCTGAATGAAATTCTATAATATATATACAGTTCGCCACGGATTAACAACAATTAAAGAATTTGTTAAACGTAATTTATTGACACTACGAGTTCTTAAGCTTCTCGAATTAATTTATTAAACGTCTTTATAAAAATTGAAAATAAATAATAAGAATATGGTATCGATATTTATATTGGTAATTACTATGGTACTTATAAATTTCTGGGTAATTTTGTTGTATAAATAATATTCATAATCATATATAATTGAATCCAGTAATTAAATTGGTATAATTGATACAGTATTTTCTATGTACTTAATTATTCGTTGAATTTGTTTGTATTATATTTGACGGTGTGTAGTTGCCATAGTACTTTATTACCCTTTAATGCAAACACTCATCTGCCTTGTGGTAAAGCTGTTGTCGTTTATACTTCAATAATGTTCTCTGCTAACATTGTTATTAACGATGGCGATTTTACGAAAACGATTTACATAATGGTAAGGCAATAAATATTTTTAGGGCAAGTGAAATATTTGATCTAATTTTTATTTATTTTATAGATAAAAGAAGGGCAACATGCGGAAGCCATTAAAATTCTACATGGAATTCCAGAGTCCAATATATGCCAAGCTGGATTATCACTTTTGGCGTATTGTTACTTTCACATTCAAGATTTTAGCAATGCAGCCACATACTATGAACAGCTAACGCAACTTTTTGTTGATAACAATGATTATAAAATATACTATGCCCAATCGCTCTATCAAGCCTGTCTGTATGACGAAGCATTCAAACTTTCTGAATCAATTGTTGATGAGGAATATGCACCAAAAGTACGGGAAAAAAAAGTAAAAATTGCTGAAGATGACAATTATGTATCTTTTTAGGTAACTAAATTACAAGCAGCAATTAAATATGGACTAGAAGATTTAACGGTTGCCAAGCATTTGGTCGATTCTTGCAGTCCTGAGGATCCCGACACCGAAGTAAACTTAGGTTGCTTACTGTACAAAGACGGTAATTACGAAGAGGCCTTGAGTAAATTTATGACATCGTTGCAAAACATTGGTTTCAAGCCATATCTCAGCTATAACGTAGCATTGTGCCATTATCGACTTAAAGAATATGGTCCTGCGCTCAGATACTGTGGTAAATGTAAAAATAATTGAAAGTGTGGCGGTCATAAGGTACACTTTAATTGTAGCTGATATAATCGAAAGAGGCATAAGAGATCATCCTGAATTAAGTGTGGGGATGCAAACTGAGGGAATCGAAGTAAGATCAGTTGGTAATACACTGACATTACACGAAACTGCACTTACCGAAGCTTTCAATTTGAAAGCAGCCATAGAATATCAAATGAAAAATTGTATGTGATAGTACATTTCAATTATTAAGAAATATTTTATTTCTTATTTTCTGTTTTGATTATAGTAGACGCAGCTAGGGAAGCTCTTACCGATATGCCACCCCGTGCAGAATATGAACTAGACGCGGTAACTCTTCATAATCAAGCTTTAATGAACATCGATCAAAATCCAGCAGAAGGCTTTGAGAAACTGCAATTTTTGTTGCAGCAAAATCCATTTCCTCCAGAGACTTTCTCAAATCTATTATTATTATACTGTCAGCATGAGTGTTATGATTTGGCTGCGGATATTCTTGCAGAAAATGCACATTTAACTTACAAATACTTAACTCCAGTAAGGTTTTCTTCACACTTTTAGCTATATATACACATTATAATTTGTTTTAGTACCTATATGATTTTTTGGATGCTATTATAACTCAACAAACTTCACCCTCTGAGGCGTATCAAAAGTTGGACGATTTAGCAAACCGCCACACTGAAGTCCTCCGAAAGCTTACGAAACAAGTTCAAGAGCATCGAAACAATAATGACACTGAAATGGTTAAGAAAACTGTTATGGACTATGAAGAATGTTTGGATCGGTATATTCCGGTCTTAATGGCTCAAGCAAAAATTTACTGGGAGTTGGAAAACTACCCACAGGTGGAAAAGATTTTCCGAAAGAGTGTTGAATTTTGCAATGACAATGACACATGGAGACTTAATGTAGCTCATGTTTTGTTTATGCAAGAGAATAAATTTAAAGAGGCAACTGGATTCTACGAGCCAATCGTAAAGAAAAATTACAACGATGTAAAAAATTCGATATTTCTTATTAT
>JAODGC010033686.1:0-22716 GCA_027574925.1 Ecitoglossa quadriceps | reverse complement strand
CATTTGCAGACCGCTCGGTGTACCTACTCTACACAGTGGGTGATACCAGACGATTTAACTTGTTCTAAACAGAGTTGGCAACATTACCTGATGATGCAAGCTGCGCAATGCAAACCTGACTACAAGCGAGTAAATATCTATTTGAATAAAAGAAATTAAAAATTGCGTCCTATGAATCGCGGAACCTTGTGTTTTCGATGTAATGGTATACTGCTTTGTTGCAACTACTGCATTGATGCAGGTATCACAGGGGTATCATGCTATGCGTAAAATGAGTATCACGGGAAGGTTAAAGGTATTGCACCATGCCAGCACATGGATAATTAATTATGGAAACAAGTTTTCATATTAGCAATCAGAATTTCGTCATGGAATGCCAAAGTATGTATCTCATAAATTGCTATGAAGCAACGGCTATTAAAGATTGGTTGCAAATTAAACAAATACGATACATATTTTTAGTTATTTATTTGTAAAATACTGCTGTTTTTAGAGTTAGTTTTTCAGAGAATTCAATTGACCTAAATTGTGACAATGAAGGTGGTAAACGCGAATATGACGGTGGTCGTAAAGGATTCAACAGTGGACAATGGGGCAATACGAGTAGTGGGGGAATGGGTTACAACAGAGGAGCGTCTAATCCCAAGAATTATGGGTATTCTAGCGGATGGTCCTCAGGTGATCCCTATGGACAGAAAACAGAGTTTGGTGTGATTTATGTCAGTAGTCCTGAATGTTGGAGATCCAGAACTGGGTAGAGTAATTATAGAGGAAGACTGATAGCATTGAATAGTATGCCAATGTGTTTCTGGATATTTAGAAATGGTATCTAATAAATCTCTAGAGATTCAAGGAGAATCATAAAAAGAAAAGCACCACTGTTTTTACCTGAACTATAATCGAGTTTGTGACGAAACTGAAATTATCAAATAGTTTCAAAATAAAGTCCAAAATAATTGTGTCATTATAATGCTTTTATTGGGACTCTGTATATTTCCTTTTGCTTTTCGTTTAAGAATTTCTATGATTGTTTTATCCAACTCACTCTTAGTATCTCTCGTTATTAATCTCCACCTCCGTTGTTCTCGTTGTCTGAAGTTGTTGAAATTAAAAGAAAGACATTTTTTGTATTTATTTGCTTCCGTAATGCAATTCCTCCAGTCTAACTATGTTACCATGCTGTAGTTTATGCATTTCCGATTTTACCAATTCTGCATGTCTCTGGCACACTTCTATATTTTATTTAGTTTGTTTTATATGTTAATGCGGATATGACTATATTATTATTTAGTATTAATTAAGTTTTAGTGCTAACTTTGGTCTACACTAAGTAGACCAAAACTAGTTTTAACATTCTTTACTCCAGAAAACTAAGCATTGTGAAGTTATACAGCAATATCTCTTTTCAATTCGAAGATGGCAACAATGTAAATCTATACCATCAATAATCATCAACAACTATCAATCAACAACGTACCAAAGATAGTATAATAATTTAGTTTGTTTATACTCCCATCTCCGATCAACACAATTGATCTATTTACGTAGTAAAAAAATCTTCTTCCTACTTTATCACTACTACTATTATCACTATAATAAGTGTTCAAGTTTAACTCGTGTCAATGGGGTAGTGTGGGATTAATATTAAGGAATGCAATTAAAATATTTTTGAACAGCAAATAAACCAGATTACTATTTTTGTTTGTGCCATTTGTCATCTCTGAACAAAAATATCAAAAGAAGAAAATTGTCATAAACTTTACATTGAAGTTTTATTTTTGTATTACAAATAAAGAGAAATAAATATTTTAAAAATATGTATACTCAGTGTGCATATTTTTATTTGCACCAACTTTAATCAATCATATTATTGGTGGTCATTATCATCAATATCAATATTCTGAATTTTTTGTTACCTGGATGCCGTGTATGACTGTAAGCGTACTGTTGCCCATTCCGGGCATAAACCGACACCGTACTTGATCTTTCTCCGACAATTGCCTGCTAGATTGCTGAACTGTTTTTATTCGGAAAGATACAACAGACCTTTGAACCATAACATTCCCAACTGAGATGTCAGTAGGATTTGAACACCCAATTCGTACCTCTAACCCGTACCCTAATGTGCTACCGAGGCGATTCATATTGATAGTATATTAATTAAATGTTGTACTTTTGTGATTAATTCAAGAAAAAACGTATTTAAAAGTACAAATATTTTACGCAAGATAATCATGTGATGCCCATATATATTCTATAACAAATTATTGTTAAAATGCAATTTTAAATTATTGAGTACAAAATTATTGTTGTTTGTTGTTAATTTCATTTTAACTAAATTTTATCTAATAGGATATAATACTCGTTTCAATTGAATAAAAAAAAATATTTCTTTATCTTCTCATGAGCAAATGAAAATATTTCATTAAAAATCGTAACATTGTAATTTCTATTTTGTTGTTTTGAGTTTATGTCAACAAAATAAGTTTGGTACTTCCTTGCTTGTTTACTAATCCAATATTGGTTTTGACTTGAAAAAAACAACAAAAATAAGCCTTGTGTACAAAAAAATAATTGAAAATTGTTTTCAATTCACATTAAAATAAAATATACTAACCTAACCTAATCTAACCTAACCTAACCTAATCTAACCTATTCTAACCTAACCTAACGTAACCTGACCTTAATTAATAATATATTGCTTTTTTAACGCTTTGGGATACTTGCTCTATGGCAGTTTGTCTTTCTCGGATCTGCATTTGTGGTCCTATAACTTAATCTCACATTTGTTTATTTTTGGAAATTGACATGCGTCATTACATATATCTGATGTGAATAGGAGGCGACTGTTTCTCATCGCAAATAAATTTTTATATTATAGTTTTCCTAACTTTTCAGCATAAATCAGAAAGCAGGAAACAAGCTAAACTTTCCTATTCCATCAGAGCCAAGTTTCAAAACAATGTTTATTTGGAATATTGCATGAAAAATTAATAACTAGTTGTTTATTTATTTCTCTCCTTGTCTATTAGTCCAACGAAATAATAGCATAATAACTAAATAGGGAGACTAATGTATTTTTAATATGTCATTATCTTAGATCTAAATACTATAGACTTTGATTAACATCGATAACGTTATTAACTACTTGCAATAAGTTTGAACATTTTGCGTTACAAATGAGTGCCGTTAAGTTATTACTGATTATGAACTCATTGCGTTTACTAGCGATAAGGAACCGACTACCGACTTGCAAATTTGCAAGGAGACCCAATATTCGAAACATTTGCGAAATCTAATCAGTCCGAAATTTGAAAAACTCATCGCAAACATGACCACATAAATGTTGAGAGTATAAGATCAAACTGGATTCAATTTCCAGGTTTTCACATGGCACTTAAGAGTGTGGGCCAGGAAAATAGTTCATTGATAAGCACATCGTACGGATTCGAATTTGTGGCAAATGTCCTTAATGTAAAGATATGGAAAAGTAACTAAGAAAAATGCCCTAAAACAAAGTCAGGCTTTATCTAAACGAAAATCCTTAACATACAAATACATCTAGCTGATGTAATATTTTTAACGAAAAATATACATTCAGTTGTTTCTCAGTGTATTAATAAGATCTGGCAGTGTTATCAATTGCTTGAACCGCTCCGGTAGCACACTTGGCTTGTGAGTCGGCAGTTTGTTGGTTCAAATCCTATCATCACCTCCCTTAGGTGTGTTGTGGTTAAAATCAAAAGAGGTAGACCTCTCTTTTGGTCCTCGCGAGCAAACGACCCAACTCTCCGGCGATCAGTAGTGGGAGGTCGAGTACGGTGTCGGTCTACGACCAGCAGGGTAACTCTACAGCCGGCATAGAGGGGGTACAATCGGGATTAAGAATTATGATGACGAATTTCGTAAAACATGAACTTAATTTTTACTCATACCCGTAGTATTTTTATAATTTTCATGTTTACTCGCTGTGGGAAGAAGGGGGGGGGGAGATCATATCGATGACCTATATTAACATAATTAAAGAAAACCATTGTTGTTAATCTGGGTATAGAGTCTGATCCATTTGAGGGCAAACAAATTATCTTAATTAATTTTTACTTAATTAATTCCCAAAAGGGCATTTTGTGGAGGAACATAAATTTGGAAAAGAATTTGATGTCATGTAATGAATACATTTAGATCAATCCGTTGATGGATTTTTTTATTTGTGCAGAAAATAGTGTTTTACTAAATTGAACCTTGAAGCAGTGATTTTTTCTGTGTGTCTGGTTAAGATAACACATACCCCAACATCTGTACCAATGTATATTTCCTATACTTTTCAAAAATCAAGATAATCATACCACCTACATTGGAATATTGCAAATGGATATCAAGGCCCTTTAATCGAATGCTTCCAATTTAACATATAAACCACATTCAGATTAACAACTCATTTAGTTTTGCAATTGGAATAAAGTTAATTTATGGGAGTAATTGGATGACATTGTCATAGGTATTTTGTGGATGTAAAGCTCAATGGATTTTTCAGAATTGGATCACTGCAGATTACGTTAGACTATTTTAATAATTAAGCAAATTAGGATATGTTCCCTTTAATTTACTTGCAATACTTTCACGTTGGAACTGTTTTAGATAACGTTGATAAGATGATGGATCACTATACTGCTTTATATACCGATCTTATTGACCCAATTGCAGAATAGGACATACGCCTACATAGGACATAGGAATAAACTAAGCATTTGAATAGTTGATTTGTTTTGCTAATTATCTTATTATAATCAAGTCTTTATTCATATCCACGACCATTCCCACTACCAATACATTGAGACCTTCCACAAAGTAAAACAAACATCTCGATTTCTTCTACAGAAATCTATATTTACCATCATTATCATGACTAGCTCTAGTGATTAGCTCTTTTGTACCCGTATGCCGAGCGTAGGGTTTCGTGGTGTACGAGTGAAGTGTTGCCCATGCATGCCATTGACCGACACCGCACTCGACCTCCCACCACTACCTACTTGGCAACTGGACCGTTTGTTGGGCAGAATGCGGACCTCTTTCGGTGTGACATTCACCACGGTCCCAATGAAGGTGTTAGCAGGGTTTGAACCTACGACGCACTGACTCGCAAACCAAAAATATGCTGCCGAAGCGGTTAAAAGCCATGTCCAAAATAATAAAAGCGAATATAATTTTAATTGTACATAAGACTTAGTTTATAACGGTTTATCTTATTAACTTCTACATAACCTCTCGGCAATGTAGTTTGAATTTCGTTTCGAGCCATTTTATTCTACAATGAAGTGGTTAACCTTCACTGGATTTAGTAAGAATATTAGATTTACATTTAGCAGGATTCAACTTGGCGTACTCCAAAAATGCATGCACCAAGAAAACAATAGTATATGTCCTAGTTTAATTAATGATTTTCTTGGTAGGGTAAATGAGTCTGCATGAAATTCACAAAGGTATTATGAATGCTATTGATGCCTTGGGGCATAAACGCTGCATTTAAGCTGAAGAGTCAATAAAATTCAGAATGACTCTGGAATAATGCAAACTCAATTGTAATTTGGTGCGCACTGTTTCCAATTTTGCACATGCCCGAGATTGTTTTGCCAGCGAGGGGAACTGGGAAAGCGTGTAGCAGGCGTCGATATTGTGCCACTAGGCGCGTGTTGTTTATTATTTTGTTATTTGTTTGAGTATCTCGTTTCAAATTATTCATGTGTCATTTTGTCCACAAAATTATTTTCTTGTAAAATCACATTGAAATTTTCCGTTGTAAACATTTTTGATCTTTGTCGATCGTTGTCTCGTTCGATGTGTGGAAAGCCTTCTGTGATTTTGTGCTTGTGGTTAAATTCTTCGTCAAATGGCAATAGAATCATCTGATTGAAAGCAAAGGAAAAGAATGCAAACGTTCCGCACAAAAGTAGACTTGAAATCGCTGACAATTTCCCACTTCCTCAGCGCAATGTATTGCTTTTTAGATAAACCCATCACAATGAAGATAGTGATTTAATAAGCAAGCAGCTCGAAGAAGTGAGGTGGCGAGCAGGTAGCATGCAACACAGCGGCCTTTACGCGAGTTGAATGGTGGTGATCAAAGTGTGGGATTGGGATTGCGAAAGCACGGCCCGCATCGTATTCGACACATCGTTGTGCCAGTGGGTCAGTAGCGTGCGCGCACAACATCACGCGGTCGTCCTTGCGACGCGCCGCGCACCCTGCATCCACCACTAACACAGAGCGCGCGACGAGCGGGAAAGTGCGTGCGCGCCACTTGGGGAAACTTGGTGGACTCGGCGCGCAGGCTAATCCTTGCTGGCAGGGCAGACCCGCTCACCTCGCGCTTTCTCTCGCCACACGACGCAGCACGGGACACGAGGCAGCGCGCGCATCGCGCGCTGATTTTCAGCCAGGATCACATTGTTCGCGGCACAGTTCGGCCGCTCAGTCAGCCAGTGGCCGTGCGCACGTTAGTCGCGTGCGCTCCGACGACGATCGCAGAGAGTGAAGTGCGCGCCTGCGAGCGGTCGCACTCACACGCGTCGCGATTTGTGCTTGTGTTGTTGCGTGCGTTGTTGCTTCCACCAAGCTGCCGCTGCGCACCAGACCGCACCGCTTGGGCCACACGTCCGCGGCACCCAGCGCGGCGACACCGATCGGATCCGCGACCTCCCGTCGCCGCTGCCCGTGCTCGTGCTTGTGCTGACACACATTGAAAAGTGAAGTTGCACGCTTTATGCTAATGGACGTCTAAATTTTCAAGATGGCCGCTGATTCGGGTATGGATACGTGCCCATCGCCAGAAATCGCAGACTCCAGGAAGAGGCCGCTCGACGGAGACACAGAAAATGGGGATACGAAACGCTCGCACTTCAGTTCAGGTATGACAACCACCAGCATAATACCTCTTTAGTTGTCCGATTTTGCTCCTTGTTGCGTATGTAATCTGTAAATACAAGAGGGCACCCGGAGGCAGTTTTCCGCGACAGTCGAGCGTGTCATCCAGTTCAGTGTGTGAACCTGTGCGTGGGTACCATCACCACCATTCTCCTGCGGCCTGACCGTGGCGGGGGAAAAGAAAAGGGCGTGCTGGGTGCGTTCCGTGCGTTCGTCCTGCGAGAAGAGCCTTGAGCCGATCAGCTGGCGGTGCGAGAGTTGCAAAGTCGCCTCGTGCACACACACAAGCGCGCGCGCGCGCGCGGCCCGCACGCCCGCCACGGGGGCAGTCGGCGACAGCAATGCAGGCGAGCAGGAGCAAGCAGCTAGCGCGGCCGGCAGACCAGCAGCGATCGTTCGCGTGACGGCCGCCACTGCCAGCCGCACCGCGCCGCAGCAAGACGGCGAACGAAGGCGTTCTCGTTGGTCGCGTGAACGAGCCGTGAGCCACCGCATCTGGTGCACAACAGCAGCGTCGCCGCCGCCGCCGCACACACTTATCAACCACCTAAATGATAAACGATCCGGCGGAAACATTCCTCTTTGACGGTCTGTTGTTTTCGTTACCGATTGGTGAGTCAATCACGCCGCTCATCGCTCTCTCGTTCGCTCATACTAGCATACAACACATATCGAATTCTAGCTGCCGGCCGCCTCCACCATACCACATGTAATTCCATTGGCGACGTGCTGTCGGCATTTCTCACATCGCACTCAAACAGTTGTCAAGTTTTTATTTCCTATGCACCTTGCTTTTCTTGCCGTTGCATCGGTTTTCCATCACCTCGGAAAACTCACACAGGCACACAGCTGTTTGATGGTAACCTTAAACTTTGCCCCACAACGAACCCATGAATGTGCCACATCATTACCTAATGCCTATAAGTTATCGATTTTACGCGTCGCAACCTTTGTTTTGACACATCATCCTTGCATGTGGAAATTGACACAAACCAGCATAGACTCCTTTAGGCGCTGGGCGATCATTAATGGTGTAAGCGGCAGGTAAATGTGGAGAATGCAGCAAATGCTGACGTCCAACGTTCGGTTGTGTTGTGTGCAGTGCATAAGTTGGTAACAATATGTACGTGACAATTTGACGATACGAATTGTGTTGGAACCTACAGTGCGGCATTGTGCGGTGTGCGACACGATAAATATCAAATAGGTTGCTGTTCCTGTTGGTGGGCGCGCACCCGGCGCTGCGGCAGACCGGAGGCGGCGCGCAAGTCGCTTTCGTTTCGATGACGTCAGTCGCATGAAATCAGCTGTTTCGATTTATTCCGAGAGAGCGACGCGCCGCAGCACGCGTTTCTTTCCAGAGGCGGCGGCAGCCCTATGCGGCATATTACCATGCACGCTGTGTCACGCGAGTTGCCATCAATTATTAAATCATTATCAGTATGCCGCGATGGCCGAAGAAATAGCAATATGAATTGTAAGTGGGGCACTTTTAAGGTGGAGGTCAAATGTTTATGTCGCCGCTCTAGGGGCCGACCTGCAGCAGCACACTCAGCAGTGCACGGCTCTTATCGCTCGACGCTGCTCATTTGCTTCGTTGGTGCGCCGGGGATCGAGTCGAGGATGAGCGGTGGCGACGAGAGTCGAAAAGCGCGCACAGAGCAGGCGAGCAAAATCGCTGCCGCGGCGACTACAACTCGACGACGATGTGTGTCTTACGTAATGAACGAGGGCGACGGATAACGCCGCGTTCGGTTTACGTAATGTCGTAAACCTAACGATGCAATCGATGCGTTCGACTCGCTGCTAACGAGTGGAAAACTTTGAACTTGCACGTAACACTTACGGACTTTACCTAACATCACTCTTTTCACAATTCGTACATGTTATTCGTCGACAACTTAGTTTCTCTGGTGTGTGCATCGCTAGATTCTAATTCCCGTTGGTTGACATTCAGGCAATGAATGCTAATGCATTAGAAACTAGCACGAAAACGGCGCAGTTGGTTTTTAGCGTCCGTTGCGTCAGTCGATAATCACGCGTTCGTTGGAGCCAACGATTCTCGACGCGAGAAGTTGGTGCTTTTTCCAAGTTTTTCACTCGACCTTTTTGTACAAATTGATGGCAAAATTGCAGGCATTGAGTTTTTATGATGAATTCAACAAAACTTGTTTAGTTACTCACATGTAAATATGGCGCAGTTTAGAAATAACAGCCTTATCTTCTGTATAAAGTATCACTGAGATTATTTCGATTGCTCAACCCGCCTTGTAGTTGGATGTAACATAGTATGACAGTATCTTGAGTTGAATATTGTGTTATCTCACTTAATGTATATTTCGCCAGAAGCTGATAGTTGCTGCTTTAGACTAATTTGTCTTCACTTTTATTTAGTTTGTCGCATTTAGCATTTACTGTTCTTGTTCTATAATGTTACGTATTAAGTGCACTGGATTGAAAAGTTCTATATGAAAGGCTTGTAAGTACTTGTAATTTTGCTAAATTGATGTTACTTTAGTTATTTGCATATATTCAACTTAAACGGTAAATTTTGGTACCGTTTAGCCTGGCACCAATGCCCAAACAGAAGTAGTCTAGACTAGCTAGACATCATTTCAATTAGAGATAGTTTAATACCTAATTACGGGTGCTACATGGTAACGATGCAAATTACTACATGCGAAGTCAAAGTTAACTCGAGGTAATAATCATTATCGTGCTATAGGAGACAAGTCATTACCATCTTGAGATTACTGCTTAAATGCAGTCTTTTCCTATAATTAGTGTGTTTATTGAAGGGATGATGACGTGAGTATAATTGCGTATTAATTAGTTGGTTGGAATTACTCATTAATTTACAGACTGTCTCTTCAGTTGAAAATTATCTTGTAAAATTCCGAGTTTCAATTTAATTCACATACAGTTTCCTACATAGTTTAAGGTTGTTCATATTAAATCTTAGACCCGAGACGCCTCTTGTTTAGCTGAAAAGTTGTTAAATTAAGTGCGTGTTAATTATTTAAATATAAAATATTATTAATGGACGTGAATAGATAATTTTAATACTTTGGCTTAACGAGTGGAATTCTCAGTTATTGAATTTGGGTCGTTTGCTTTCTTTACTTTGCGCTTTGCATAAGTTTTGACAGTTTCTCGCATAAATATTTAGTTATGGCCAGTTTAAGAAAAGCCACCTCCAATAAGGAACACGTTGGTTTCATAATAACACTTTTAGACGGCAAAAAACACTTCAGATGTTTTTGACATATGTTTTGTAAAATTTCCTAGTGTAAACTGTTTTTTCTCGTTGGCTGGCGTCGTTGGCTGGCTTGATTTTTAATTCAACTCCATAGTTTTCAATGATGGAAAGACGGCTTGCAAAAGTATCAAAAGGGTAGCACTCTTGTCTTTTATTTGACCAACACCGTAATATGAGCTATTCTGTAATTGCTTTACATGTGGTAAAATTTGGAAACGTAAATCATTGAAATAGTTGTCTTTATTGGATAGACGCATTGGTATTTATGTTTTGATGAATAATTCATTAACTTGGCTAAGCACCAAGACGTACTGCCTGCATGGATGTGTGCTGCAATTGAAGACTGTGAGGAGCATTTGTGTCAAGGTAACTTGTTTTTATGCGCTTAAGATGGAAACGTAGTTCTATTTGTTCGAATGTATGGATTTACCACCACACTCTGTGCATGAGATTACTATAACCATCGGGTAACACCTGAATCTCTATAAAAGTTTGCCTTATCGTATTGACTTATTGCGATATTATATATATATATATATGAGTTTGATTAATAGGCCTAAAATATCACTGCGGCAGGAAATACGTGATTTCATGCGTTTCGTGCAGAAGCAAGCACAATGCATTAAATGTATGCATTTGATATGTCCCTGGTTCATACTTATGTGTTTAGTCATTTGCATCTTTTATTTTTTGCTGAAGTTTGGACTTGAGACAATGGTATTGTTCAGTGCATTGTCCAACAGTAGTTAAGTCAATGTGCATTATAACATCTTTGCGTTATTTGAGATTTGTTTACTATGTAGCCGCTTGTGTATATGCAATCAATAATTTATTTGTTTTTGGCTTAATGTTTGACTAGTAGAATATCTTGCGATAGTATTAGTTGGTGAATATGATTTGAATGCTAAAAACATGTCTTGATTTCGCGTTGTGTATGAATGACATTGTTATTTTATCGCAATTTTAAAATTGGGAAAGAAATTTAAAGAACGCTTCTGCATGTTAAAATAGATACGAATAATGATATATACACGTGGATAGAAAAATATTCAGCGTTTTCAAAACAATTTTGCACAAACAACGCGAAAGTGAAAAGTTATGTGAGAAAATACTATTGCAACGAAATCGAGAGTATACTCAATGGTCAATCTATCATTTGACGCCACTATTTAGTACGTTCTCAAAATATCACAATGTGCACAAAATGTACACAAGAAACAGAACATGTATAGAACAGAGATATTCTTGGAATATTTATCACGTATGTAGAACAATGATGTAACGTAATTGAAAATCAGAATGTTATACATTTATGATATTATATCATATTTCTTAAACATATACTTTTCATCCTAAATTCACTATTGTAATATAATATTTGGACGGGATATTAATTGAAAAAATATGTGTAATTGAATAATATATACGAGTATATATAACTGATCCGGCTGCAGACGTAAACACAGTGGTTAATCAAATTTCTCATTTGAAAGAACGGATTATATTTTGCGCATGTCTTCTTTCAAATTAAATTTGCTTGCGTAAAATTACAGATGAAAATATTACTTTCTTTTCTAAATTGAATGTAATTGAAAACCAATTCGAAAAGCCAAGATGCTGCGTACTTACCAATACGTTACGTCATCAAGTGGCGTTGTTGTTTTCGTTCTGTTGTTGTCCTGGTAAAGCAATTTAATAACGCCACGTGCTCTGTGTGTTGTGGACATGTGCGGAAGTGTCATGACAATCAAGCGTCCATCATTTTTCCGCCTTTATCTACTCGACCATACTTGGATCACGTGTTGAGCCACACAAAGCCCAACATCGACCCGAACACAGCACCAACCGAATCTATTACAATTGCAAGTTATGAAAAGCTTAACTAACATTCAAATATCCGTTAGGACTATTCAACGTTGCTCGATTTTAGCAGTTTCAAATCGGCTTAAGTATTCTGCATCGAATTTAAATGTTATTTGCTATTTACTTTATGGCCGCGTTGCATTTGGCGGCATTTTGCGAGTAATTAAAATGGGTGATGCAATTGGAATTGGCTGCTGCATAGCTTTTTTCGCTTTAGGTATGCATTGCTTGCGCATACACACTAAAATATGGGGCCTGTAAACATAACATTTTTAATCACATCTAGCTAGTACGTTGCATGCGTGCGTTTTGGTTGAGCAAACAAACTATGCAGGTTTATTTCGCATGCAAGAATTGCTATAAAATTTATTTCAAATATATTGCAAGACAACAAGTGCAACAATATTATTTAATCTAATTAGTAATTGTATGTAAAGAAGCAGTGAAATAGATTTAAATGTTTAATGAATAATTGAACGGACACTCAAAAATATTTATCCATTCTCAATTTCATTCACTGAATGTGGAGAAGGCCAACTGTGTCAGCATAAAACCTTAATAAGCCTTAATTATATAAACACAATATTCTTTAAAATGTTCCGGGGGAATGTTGAATGCAGCCAATTTAATTTTCAGTTGGTTAAAGGGATTTAATATGTAGATTGTAAAATATGGGCGTGGTACAAGCGTATCGCATATCAGTAACGACGACTGCAAGCATGCAAAGATAAGTACACATTGTTGCGTTATTCCTGACTCCAAACATGCTCTTCATCAAAGCTATTAAATGACAATGTAAATAAGCAAATGTTTAATATTTTGTATGTACGGCTTCTGTCCAGCAATACGAAAAAGTATCATTTCCTCCACAGCCGGGTAAAACGACTTGGGGAGGATAATCGATTTATAATATAAAAATTAATCAGCTCCACACAAAACAATTAGACGTAAACTAATTGAACTTTTAGACAGTGGTTCAAATTTAATTTCATAACATATACTTATAATCCTGTACATATTATGTGGGCAATTTGTCACCATCAGATGGATGTCGCCATACACATTTGCGTCTAAAATTAACAGTTGGAAATGCATTCTGCATTTGTTTTTCCTCGCTAGTTGGCATAAGCTTGCCGCCGTACGGTCCTACGTACCGAGGCGGTTATAATAAAAACATTTCAATATAAACAGCATCAACCTACTACCAACCTGCTAGGCACTAGCACTAGCCCACCTTGCACTCTCATTCTCCTCCTACGTTTATTGCATGTGCAATTTGTATTTTACTAGGTCTAGGCTATCCACATGCTTCGTAGTTGACATTTTTACCTGCAAGCGGTTTATTATATTATTTAAAAAAGGCGTTGAATGCTTTGAACTATAACACAGCAGTGAGCAACCGCATTTTTGGTGCACATATAAAAGAGAAACAAAGAGTAGTGTTGCATAACACACATTACATGCATTAATTATGTCATCGTTACAGCTTGAAGATGTGACGTTGATTGTTTTTATCGTTGACTATTTTGCATGACTTGATATCGTACGCCTAGCGTAGTCGCCGATGCCAGTATTTCATGCCGTGCGTTGTGGGTATGTACAATAATTAACTCAAGGTTGCTTCTGCTCGACCCACTTCCATTCTCTCTGGCTACGACGCGTTTGTTTACGAATACGCCTCAACATACAAACCTACCAACTCTTGGTTTAATTTGTAGTGCGCGAGACTATCTCTTTCAAGAATTATGCTAGAATGTTGGAGATCGCCCGCGGTGCGCTCTTCACTTTCCGTTTCGATGTTGGCTCACCGACTAATGACTAATGATTGGCATTGAATACAATAAAATGAGGCATACAACATTTTCGACATATCTCAATGTATTTAAAATAAGCTATCACTGTTTCCAATTGCAGCAAATTCAAATTTGTAGAATTGATTTCATCATGATACTTTTTTTTTTCTGCTTTATGTTTTCAACGTTACCTGTACGTATCTTCTTGCAGAAAATTTTGTGTAGTTGTAACGTTTTTTTGACACTGACATCGTTGTTTTGTTGTAATATATTAAATATAATCTAATAAGTACTTGCTTTGTTATAGGTGGCGATGGGACGTATCACTTCAAAGTGTTGGTACCGAGCGTGGCGGCTGGCGCCATCATCGGCAAGGGCGGCGAAACTATCGCCCAATTACAAAAGGACACGGGGGCGAGGGTTAAAATGTCAAAATCACATGACTTTTATCCCGGTAAGTAAATTATCGTGCAATGAATATTGCAGACTCATATTTCAATTTTATGTCTAAAAATAATTTTCTTCATTTTGTTTGAGTCATAATTACTTATCATTGCTTAACCTACTGAGCTACATATGAATTTCACACATATTTGTATACATTATCGTACCGAACTTTTAGCGAATAAGGGATTATTAAAACGTTTTGGAAATAGGGGGGGGGGGGAGCTATATTATTTATACATTGAAAATTACTGTGACAGATGTATGGCAAATCATGTAATTTTTTAAGGAACTAGCTGACTTATTGTACTTTGTTACGATGATGTTTGTTGAATATTTCTGTCTGCTTGGTGGTGTAATAATTGACATATAATTTAAACATGTAATTTGCATGTGCGCTATTATACACCCAGTTGCCTTAGTGGATTCACAGCCAATCCCTGTTGGCTTGCTCCTGCATATGTGGGTAACGCATCAAGTGTAATTGATCCAATCTCCCACGAAACATATGTATATTAGGACTAACAATAACGGGAAATTGTTTTGTTTGTGGTTTCGCGTTTTTAACCTTAGAACCACCGCTTCATAACGATGTCGTCACACACTTTCTTTCAAATAGTTCACTAACAAAAAAGAGAGTATAGCTCTACATATTTGAAAAACCCATTCTGTTGATCACTATTACTTAGAGAGTGTCCACGTATAGAGGGAAGGCTCCAAACTTTATATCAATCTGTTGTAAGATTTATACTCTATGCTAAAATATAATATCTTGCTGCGTCTGTCATGACGGAATTTTAGCAGTCTTTGTATTTTTACCATGGGGAAACAAAACAATGCGATACTTCTGCGGACGGTAGTCCATTTAGGTAAATTTTAAATCGTCAGTTTTTTTTATTGATGTGATTGTATGATTGTTTTTTACCTCAATGGAATTTGATAAGAGAATTGTTATAAGCGCTATTCTACATATCAAATGCGTTATCTTTCAACGTACAGATGTTACCATTTTTCTGCTGTTAGCACTACTAAGTCTTACTTGCCAGTTACGTATTGATTGCAATAATGGTCACTCATGCAGAATGGTTACTAGAACAGAATGTAGCACTAAAGAATCATATTAAGTACGAAAATCAAAAATTTATAGTTTTCTAAATTTATCAAATATTTTGGAATAAACCGCAGGTTTCACATCTTACATATTTAATTTGTTTTAGCAACTTAAAACAGTGCATTTAAGAATAAGGTTAATTTCCTGCTTATTTCCTTTCTCAGGCATTAATTATTGTTTGAGAGTTGTAAATGAATATACCACAAATACCTAGTTCCGTAGATAAAATGTAAAGTGTATGAGAGGTAAATTTATAGGTCAAGATTTAATTAGGAGAAGTGGACTTGTGTTGTGAATTATATTTCAGTTTTTAATTTTAACATATTTGTTTCAGAACTTTTATAAGGATACAGTTATGTAGCTAAATGATCAAGGCTTTTATTGGAAATGTGGAAAGTTGTTTTAAGATAGTTCAGTGTACTAGCATTTTTTTCCGCTTGTTATTGTAGGAATTCCAGTTTTTTTCAATTTGTTACTCTCTAAACCAATTACGTTTAATAAAGTATTAGCTCAGACTTAAGAGCTCCAGCTGATTTCTGTTTTTTTGCAGGAACAACGGAAAGAGTATGTCTGATAACTGGGAGCGTCGAGGCCATAATGTCGGTTATGGACTTTATAATGGACAAAATCCGGGAAAAACCTGACCTGAGCAAACCGCCGTTGGCGGAAGGCGATGGTAAACTGCCGCAAGACAGGGACAAACAAGTGAAGATTCTCGTACCAAACTCAACAGCTGGTATGATCATCGGTAAGGCGGGTAGTTACATAAAGCAAATCAAAGAGTCGAGTGGGTCATATGTGCAAATCTCGCAAAAAGCCAAAGACGTTAGCCTACAGGAACGCTGTATTACTGTGATAGGTATGTTGTTTGGAATATGAGTTATTTGAAATAGTTTGCTAACATTGTAAACGTGTATGCTTGCAGGTGAGAAAGAGGCGAACAAAAAAGCGTGCCTGATGATACTGACTAAAGTGGTGGATGATCCTCAAAGTGGCACGTGTTTGAATGTGTCCTATGCGGACGTGAGCGGCCCGGTGGCAAATTATAATCCCACTGGATCACCCTTTGCCCAGCAGAATGCCGGCAGTGCATTTAATGCATCAACGGCAAGCCTCAATAGTGGCTTGAGTTCAGTTTCCCAAAGCATTATGCTAAACGGTGGACTAAACCTGAGCCTCAACCTTAATGCACCTGGACAAAATGTTAGCTCAATAACATCAAATATTTTAGAAAACATTAAGGTAATTTGGTGCTGTCTGTTACATGATGATGTTGTATTGCTTAATGTATGTGAAACATTGTTCATTTAGATTCAGTTACGAACGACCGGATACTCGGAGTCTCAGGTGGTGGAAATTTGCGCGGCTTTGTCAGTGCTTTCGAAATACGGCATTTTAGCAATGGGTTTGGGTATTGGCAGCGCTCATCCTGCGGCCCTTTCAAATTACCTCAGCCTGGCCGAACAAACTCCTGCAGGCACTTTTGGTGCAATCGGTCAGGTTAGCATCGGTGACTGTCTAGGCACCACGTCGCCTACTCCACGGCCTACACTTGAACGTTATGACACCTTCGATCCCTTTCGCCAACAAAGCTCTCCTGCCGTTGCCCCCATCTCAATAAACAATAACAGTTTTGGCCTTGGAACTGGTCAGCAAATGGCGGTTCTCAGCAAATCACCTACGCCCGCTGAACTCACTGGTAGTAAAGATACAAAAAATGTCGAAATTGCAGAAGTGATTGTGGGAGCAATCTTAGGTAAGTTTGATTTATTTGTGCATTATTGAAAATTGTATGTAACTGGTCTGACTAGGACCCGGTGGAAGATCACTAGTCGAAATTCAACAAATGAGTGGCGCAAATATTCAGATTTCAAAGAAGGGCATTTTTGCTCCCGGGACCAGAAATCGAATCGTTACCATCACAGGTTCACCGAATGCTATCAATACAGCGCAGTATCTCATCGAACAGCGCATTTCCGAGGAGGAGATCAAGAGAGCCCGCACAAACGCTCTCGGTCCTATGCAGTGATACAATGGAAAACAACTAGTTCGCCGTCAAAGTTTTACAATTCTCATCTCACAGGTACAACAATCCAACTACATGCGCTAAACTCACCATCGCTAAAGATAAGTTAAGCTAAGTTTGAGACGAGGTCGTAGAATGACAAAATGCCACATCGTATGCATAATACCAACATAGTCTAACGTTGCAACACGCGCAAAATGTAAAACACTTCGGGTAAAGAAACCAAATTGCTGGACGCTAAATATTATATTCACACTCTGGCATTCTGTGGGATCAAACATAGAAAATTTGATTCTGTTTGCTGACAATATTTACGATTTAAACGGTGGGTGGAGAAATGTATAAAATATTTCGCTATAATGAAAGCATTTGATTGTAATTATATACAACTCGTGCTTCAATCGTTCGTACATGTTACATGGGACATATTGAACGTCATTGGGACAAATGCCATATATTGAACATCCAGACAAATACGAGAATCATTTCAAACTATGTCCAACAGAGCAGGCCAGTACAGCCCAATTTACCCGTCTTACCCCACATATGTTGAAGCCATGCGTTGTTAGTGCGATTTGTACACAGTTACCACAGTCAGGGAGCTTGTTGCCGACGGTAGACACCTACAGATAACTTCATAAATTTTTGTTTGTGCAGACCCCCAGTCATGGCAATTGTACATGGGGTTTTTATTCTCACGCATCGGAAATCATTTTCGTACTCATCGGACGTACTGCAATGTTTGGGTAATTTAGATTATCAAAATTCATCACACCACATCTCACGCTCTGCACATCAAGCATTGTACTATTTTTGTTTTGTAAATATTGTTGTGTAGGTTTTATGACAAAAAACAAATATAAAAACTTATTTTTGCAATTGGTTTAATAGCGTTGTTTATTTTGTTTGTGAGTAACTGGCGAGAATATTAAGATGCAATTTAAATGACACGATTACCATTAATATAGAACGCGTTATTTGATTTTTGGCCAACATGATGGTGGTTGGTTTCTCAAAGGTAATTTATTTGCAACTACTGATTGTACCTGTAAGTTATGAAAAATTTGCAACTCGTAAACCTATGATAATGAAGAGATGCGACATCCGAGTGGCATTTGCTCTGTGTGTCAAGTACAAGTCGAGTACAAAGTTAGCGAAATGATTATAGATACAACAAACGTGAACGCAAACGGGAAGTGACACGAACAGTCGTACAATATTAATTTACCTGAGATTGAATTCCTTCAGAAAGAATCATAGATCAATATATAATCTAAAACAAATTATATATGAATATATAAAGTATATATATAAATATATATTATATATGTAAAAGTAAATATATATATTGTTGTTATCGCATGTTGTTATATTGTTAATGTTTGGAAATGGCCGGTAACTTTTTGTGAAACAATTATGTAAAATGGTATCGCAAATTAATACTAAAGCAGCATACGTATATGTGATTGCTTGCGTGGGTATATTATGAGCTCTGTGCTGGTCACGGTAGCAGTTTCATGGAACGTGCAATTATGATTATAATTACGATTTCATTGTCGCAAAGCTGATTATAGAAGTTCTCTTCTTCTGTCGCATTCCGATTCATCTAGCTCTAGAGAAATGTAAGCTAATGTAAATCACTTTATAATCAGCCTCGTCGATGAGTCCGGAATCACTTGAAGCGAATTTTCATCATGTAATCCAAACATTGATCGATTCATTTGACTGGGAGGGCAAACACGGTGGTCAGCAACATTACTAGGAAACTAGGAAAGCATGCAAAATGAACGTGCAATCAATTTAAATACGATTGAATTATCAAGGATTCAAATATTTACAAGGTACGAATATTCTTCACAAATGGAGTCGTAAGATACACATTTACGAAACACATGCATAAAGCATTGAGGGATGTTTCGTGAAACGTGTCTGCTTTCAAATAATTAATATATGCTTATCGAAGAAATCTTTAAATTAAATTCTAAAAACACGTTAAAATCACTCTTTTGAAAACTTTCTCGATCACTTTTTGTAACCGTCTTTCAGAGCATTAAAATTAGAACATACCGAACATTAAATATTTAATATTGCTGTGATAACAATTTCTAATATGTTGGTATAGAAATTTCTTTGTATATTTTCTCTGCCGAACATTGAGACAAAACCACACTTGGCTGCTAAATTTTATTTTCGTACAGTTCTCGAAAAGAATTCATAATAGTGAAAAATGCATGATCAGGGTCTATTGATAATTTCCAAAACACAAGTGATTTTTACTCCAGCTTCAACAAAAGCAAAAGGCATTTTTCTATTGTCTAAATTGAATAATTTGACCCACAATCTGTCAGAAAAAAGGCCGATAATTATATTCTAGTTACAAGTGAACCTTTTCAAATTACATAAATATACATATAAGCAATGTTATTAACACACCATCTTTACTATATATATATATATATATATATCAAATTGACATGAAATTGTTAAACAAATCGATGGATTTTTAATCAAATTGGCGAAAACTACAAATTTTTAAATTAATCTGTATCGATATGATGGGTAACTGTTTTCTTACTAACATTCGATTATTACTATTTAACTATTATTATGATTCTACTATAGCTAGATTAGGAACTTAAGTAATTCGAAATGGAAATGAGTCATTCTAGTTATGATTTGTATATTTTTGCGACTTTACGTTGGATTTTATTTTTGATAGCACATGTTATTGTTCGCGTACCTATTACATATTCGGCGTGGATCATATTTTGTTGATTCGAATGTGTTGCGTTGTTACTGTATGAGGCAGATGAAATGTGTCGCGGAGGGAAAAGGGTGGAGGAGAATCACCACTGCGAACGGTCCTACTAATTGACGATTTCTTAAAACTGAATCCAAATACAAAGTTGAAATTCTGCCCTCATGTTGGACGCAAACTATGAGTAACAATGAAAATATTCACGTTTCTAAACAGACGAAATTGCGAAAGTAGGAGATACTAAAATCTTACCTACGAGAATATATTATTAATATGTACCGATAGATTATATTAATACATATAGATTTAAAAGTGGGAATGGTCAAACAACCTTATAGAGCAGGGATTTATAAATATTCAAAGAAATACTAATATGTTTATAGATTAAGAGGAACTATATGCGAACTCTATGAATAATACAGTCCGAAATGGGTGGAAAAACTGCGATAAGTTACCATTGTGTTGCGTGTTCAAATATTTAAGATGAAATCTACATGATAAAGAATAAAACGTGGCTAAAAGCACTTTGTTATTACGAATAGGAAAATTAAAGCATAACTATGTTAATTATATTAGATATTGTATATGATATAATATAACTACATACTTTATTGTGATTGTGTCAGAAAATCTTGATGAGCACTCTTGGATTCTGGAGCGTAGAGGGTGGCACAAACGAAGCATTGTCATATGCAGTTCGCCTCATTGATTACACATGTTTATTAGCCTTTGTAACACATAAATTTGTTACGCTTGCGATTAATATTTGTGAAGCGCTCTGCCAGTTGAGGAGATTTAGACGGGTTTTTGGTGATGATTTCTATATTAAGTAAGACAATTATTGACTGCAGCCCGGTGTCCCAGTGCAGTCATGGCGCAATTTAGTTGCAACTTGCGTACAGCAGGACGCCGTAGCTGAATGGTTGTGGGTGTTTATAGACCTGCGTATACATAAAATATATATTGTTATGACAAATATTGTACCATTGTTTGTAGATCACTAAAATTTCACTGCATTGTCAAACACATTATATTCAATAAAAATCCATAGTGCCATATATTTTGTATTTGTTCATTTCGTAAACGCTCGCGCTCTGCATTCTCATTTGCTTTACATGCTCCATACATCCTGCAAACAATCGTTACAAGTACTGCAAATATTGTGATAATGTAAAAAAATTCTGACTTTTGTTGATACACAGTGTCGACGTTAATTGAATGTTTAATATGTAGTTATATGAAACGAATATTAATACTTTCCTTCCGTCCGCGACATTGTGTTGTTATAATAAGTACAATTCTAAATTATGTATAAGGAAAATCCCAATGTAATTGTTCGTTTACTGGTTTATTTGTTGTGTAATACTTCACTATGTGAATGAATAAACGAAAATTCCTCGTGATAATAGAAATAGATTTAGATTCTAAACTGTATCGGTAACAAAATCGGTAAACTTGGTAAGTACTCGTATTTGTTGCCCTGTTAAATAAGAAGAATACTTTTGACCTCCAATGAATAAACTTTCACATTTCCAGTAAATAGGTGCAAATTGTTGTGTCGCACATTAATTGGAGGAAATCGTGCGGCAACTGCGTCTATTTGGTTGAATGAATAACTAGTTAAAACACACGTTTGTTATAGTTATTTCGTATATTGTAAAGAGAAGGGATGCTGCTCTTGAGTCTGGTGAGCCACTGATGCTATTATTCTCAATCTAATTATTCTATATACTATCTACTGATTATTTAAGATCTAACGATTACTTCTCCTCATGGTAGGCCCAACACAGTTGAACAAGGCGAGTACATTTATTTTTAGTGCTTTTCTCCCTTAAGTCTCCCTTTCTGCATTGAGTCTTTTATTTTGCTGAATGAATAAATATTATAAAAATTCTCGTATCAGGATACATGCTTACTTACCATTTTTTATCTTATGTTATTGATTTTTATGCAGAGTACACACACACACAGAGACTACACACTCCTGCTATAGGTTTACTTTTGCGACCTCAAAATAGTGCAGAAATGAATAACAATCATCGTATTGATGTTCCATAAAATAAGGTTTCAATTATATTCCTTGTTATATATCTCCTTTGATGGCCGCTGCTTCATATGGGTTGCATTCATGGTAGTATAGCACAATAAGAATAACAAATTATTCCTGATTTTGATCAACTGGACTACCAGCTATAGCTCCAGTTTCTTCCAACATTATCTTTACATTACTTCTTCCTGCTCCAATTGTAGAACCCAACGGTGCGGGAGAACTAGGGATATCAAAGTTTTAGAGAAATATGACGGAGATCTGCGAGAGTATGAATCTGATGTCAAATGTATCTATCCCTCCACATCGATAGTCGAGGTCTCACTGCGAAGGTGCAAGATGCTCTGTCTGATAATATCTTTGCACAAATAAATTTTAGAATATGATGACATGCCTGTGTTCTCAGTTACAGGAATAATGATGGCGGTAACCTTCAGGGAAAGCAACTATGGGTCGCTTACCAAATGCCCCCAGAATTTACAACCCCTAATTCC
>JAODGC010033575.1:27066-74767 GCA_027574925.1 Ecitoglossa quadriceps | reverse complement strand
TTTCTATCTATAATTCTTAGTTGTATTAAATAGAATACAAAAAAAATTTAACTTATGAAGCATCGACTGCTGTGGCAGACGCGGACTCTTCGGTATATTTACCTTTGTCCTTGCCTAATGCTGCAAGACGTCCCTTTGCCCTTCGATCAATGATCTTCTTTCTGTCTTTGTCCATCTTCAGTTTAACAATCACACACTAAAAATAAAATAAACCTATACACAAGCAAAAATAACTCAATATTAAGGTGGAAAGTTATTTGTAATAGAATCAGTGCCTGTTTATCACCATCCTTGAGTGTAACAAAGTGCTGCTATAGTCAAGAAAGAGAACCTAACTCAACTGCACAGTCATTAAGCTCAAACCTCAAGTCTACGAATGGTTTGGTTCATCACATAGTCTTCATACATATATGCACACAGAGAATACATACTTTTGATGGATGGATGCCAACATAAACGCTAGCGCCATTGGCCTTTTCGCGTTGAATACGCTCAATATAGATGACAAATTTTTTTCTATAAACTTGAACCACCTTTCCTACTTGTTGGCCTTTATAATGACCCCGCACTACCTAAAACCAGACGATATAAACCATGATCAATTTAATAGTTTGCTAAAAGTAATGTAGAATTAAGTGACTTACCTGCACCTCATCATCTTTGCGAATCGGCATAGTGCGCACATTATACTTTTGCTTTAATTCTTTAGACAATGGCGCGGACATTAACGTGCGTCTTATATGAGACGGTGCGGTAAAATGCCGTTTTCTATTCTTACTCCGATCGGACGAGACGAGTTTGTTGAGTTTCATTATGAATGCTGTCTAGTTCTCCTGCAAGCTCAAAACAAGAAATATGTAATATTTGAGGTTATCATATTAAAAACAATCGAAGACGGCCAAAAAAATAAGTAGAATGCCATAAATATGAAAAGAAATGCAATCCATAAATCATAAAGCCACTAACTGTAATTAATAAATACATTGATCACTTGTTACTAGATAGATTATTTAAGATATTTGTCGAAATTCTTACATACCGACAACTGCAACACGAAACCTACAAACGGAAAGAGAGACGTCGGCTGATTAGAGGGCGCCATAATCACCTAGATGGTATTCAACCGAGTTGTACCGAGAAAGTACGAAACTGGTACAAAGTGTTACAAGCGCTTTACAGTAATTTGAAAATTTCATATTCAGTTATATTTCAACCAATATAATACAATAAACTGACATAAATATGTTAGTAGCGAATTCAATGACATGAAATTAATAATGATATATTTTGTGCTTTATTACATATTTAATTCTATAATGGCAAAATTTGAATTAAAAAATTCACTGCACTTACTTTTAAATAGAAACTTATCAGATATATTTTACAATTTCACATTACCCACGATTATATCGTTGCATACACATGGGAATGTGTGGCGTCATTGCCATGCATTCACATGCAGGTGCATGCACAACCTTACAGCGCAAAGCAGTGTAGAAACAACTCTGGTCAAATTTTGTACCTTATTTCGTGTGTCAAGCCCCTAGTCAACTGTTTGAAGGCCGTAGCCTCGCTCAATAAGTATGCAAGCTACATTCCCTACGCTTTTAAAGGTATTTGTTCTAAACATAATTAATAACTATGTTAGATACGTTATCATTTTCATGGTAAAATCATGCCAATTTGGATTACCGATCTAGTATTCAGTTGCGCCTGGTAGAATTATTGGCCGGAAATGGACCGCAGCAGTTGGAACAGCGCATTTACCACTCGACATTCTCAGTAATGATGAATTTCTAATGAAGAAAACGGGTAAATATATACACTCATTCGCTATACACGGTTTTCGTTTACAAAATATGTTTTTATAGCTGCACGTTTTGCTAAGGAAAAAATTGCACCAGCGACAAAGGAAATGGAATCCAACGGAAAATTAAGTGCAGCCATTTTGAAACAAATTTTTGATAGTGGTGTAAGTAACACATTAAATTTAGATTTATAGATTATTTATCTACAACATCTCCAAAAATAATTGGGTTAAAATTGTTTAGCATGTTATGCATAATATTTCAGTATATTGTAACTTAATTTTTAAACGTTTTGGTTCTTTCAACACTGAGGAACCAAATGCATGTTACATGTGCTGACATAAATTAGTCAAGTGCAGTTCATTTCAATGTTGAAATTGATAGGTGATAACTTCCAGTTCATGGGCGTAGAAATTCCAACAGAGTACAACGGCGCCGGTTGTAATTTCATGACAACTATCCAAGTCATAGAAGAAATAAGTAAAGTAGACCCTGCTGTGGCGGTAATTGTGGATATTCAAAACACATTAGTTAACGCTTTAATAATAAAACTCGGCAATGAAGAGCAAAAAAACAAATATCTGCCAAAATTGGCTACCGAATGTGTTAGTAGTTTCGCTTTATCAGAAACAACTTCTGGATCAGATGCGTTTTCATTAAAAACAACGGCAAAAAAAGATGGTGATTACTATATTTTGAACGGAAGTAAGATGTGGATTTCAAACTCCGCCCTTGCTGGATTATTTCTCGTTATGGCCAACGCAAAACTAGAGAATGGGTATAAGGGTATAACTACATTTATTGTAGAACGCGATACTCCTGGGTTGACAGTTGCTACACCGGAGAAAAAGTTAGGACTTTGTGCAAGTGATACTTGCATGGTCACTTTTGATAATTGTAAGGTGCATGAAAGTCAAATATTAGGCCAATTTGCACATGGATACAAATACGCTGCTGCGTTTTTGAACGAGGGAAGAATAGGCATTGCCGCGCAAATGATTGGTTTGGCACAGGGGTGTTTTGATGTAACTGTTCCATATACTTTAGAACGAAAGCAATTTGGAAAGGAGATTTTTGAATTTCAGGTGAGTATTTTAATTTTTCCTAATGAGAATGTATCAATTCCTTGTTTTAACTGTTATTCAAAAGGGAATTCAACATCAAATTGCGCAAATTGCTACCCAAATTGAAGCAGCCCGGTTACTAACTTACAACGCTGCGCGCTTGGTTGAACAAAAGAAAGACTTCGTGAAGCAGGCAGCAATGGCTAAGTATTTTGCTGCGGAAATTGCACAAAATGTGACAATCAAATGCATTGATTGGATGGGCGGGCTGGGAATTACCAAGGAGTTCCCGCAAGAAAAATTTTACAGAGATGTCAAGTTGGGAAGTATCTATGAAGGCACCTATAATATACAATTGAATACCATTGCAAAGCATATTCATAGACAGTTTAGTAAATAGATGTTTTAATACATTCAAAAATGTTTTATACTCTTTAATAAACTACGCTCTGCGGCTATTTACTACAATTACCATTTTCCAACGTTAAAGCTGGATGACAAATCTTACAAGTGCAATTTTCAATGGAAGTGTTTTTTGCACTTGTACACTATTTCATTAATTTCAAGTATTCTTTCAGCATCATATGAACACTTGACAATGACTGTAAAATATATTCAAGGTGCAGAACATCATTGTAAGATTGCTCGCCCCACTGCAGGTTCGGACTGCTGCAGTTTGTTTGGCTCGCTCTTTCATACTCTCTCCTACCTTCCAACAACACTCAGCCATTGCGGCTCTTGCGTTCGACTTAAGCAAAATCCGTGAACTCAAAGTGGCCTGCGAACACGCACACTGTCGACGCGTTGCCGGCCCAGTGTGGAATGCGCTTGGCGATCGCGCAGCCCGTTCAGTTTAGAGATTACAAAGCAGTTACCGAATAAAGAACATAATAATACAAACTCTTTACTCCAATCCAATCGATTTAATATTGTAGTTTTCGTAGTTTGTACTTGCATCGAACAGAAATACAAACATTTTGAAAACAAGTGAATTGATTGTTGTGTGAAAGGGCGAGCAGCTTGAATCTTGCAGAAGTTGCACCGGTGGAGAGGAGAATCAAGAATAAAGCTAATGGATACTCTACAGTTTTCGGAACAGGAGATAAATTACTAGGAATACACCAGAAGCAAATACGTGAGTCACACAGTTTACCAGAAATGTACGAATATATTTCAAGCCATAGAGAATAAAGGAATGAAAAATATAAATATTATTTACACGCATGTGTTTAATGTTGCTATAATAATTGTATTTGCATGACTTTGAATCTTTTTACCTGTTAAAAAAGTTTTCGACGTTAAATTGTCTGTCAAATTTAAATATACAGATATACTGAAGCAACACGTCGAAAACGTGTTTAAACATTAACAACTAGGAAGCGGCAAAGTAAAATCATATTAACACAATGAACATCAGATCAGAGTTAATGAAGCACTTATAACAAATGGATGACATTCCAAAATATCAACATCCTTGTTATAGCAAGCACAAAGATCTATCCACACATTCCGTGTGGATAGAGTACAGTTGCAACGGCACCGGCAGCTACATTTAAATCTGTTTAAGCTCATTACGGCTTTCTACTGCATCAGCAGTGCAGTGCGCATTGTAGGGTAACCCATTAAATTAGCAGAAACTGAATTAACAGTATCTATTTGCTTGTAAGGCGATGCAAATTAATGCGGTGGCATTGAGTAAAAGGTAAACTGGCGATGCCAGGTACGTTCTTTGCGATGCATACATAATTTATACTTTTTCTTTGCAAATTGATATGGAGTATTCGTCTAGATAGCTTTTCCTTGATATTCGCTGCAATCATAGTTTCATCATAATAAATGGTTATTTATTAACTAATTAATTTGACTAAATCGGCGGAACTATAGCTGGGTGGTAGCAGACAATTCAATATGCTGGATTTTCTCTGGATGCCGATGGCCCCCAACTGCCAAAGAGTGTCACATGAGTGTTTTGTAGTCTCTTAAACGTGCGGGATTAAAGTTATTTATAATTTGCGCTTTTACATTTCAGCCTCATGCTATTTTAGCTCGGCGCACTGCATTGGTGATACAACTAAATGAATGAAATGATATCTCCGCTTTAGAATTTTATTTCAACTTAAAAACCATTTACATTAATTTCTCCCATGAATCACGAAACATGTTTGGAGTAGATAATTGTTTAGTTTTCACTTTATTGTAAATTTCAAACCTTCTATTCAATCAATTTTCTTTCATTTAAGAAAGTGAATCATGACAGTGGCATTGGCTTATCCTACTCCATTTAGCATTAAATATCTTATTCTTTTGTGAATTTATTTTTAGGATGTTAACTACTCATATTTAATGAAAGTAGTGCTGTTATCGTAATTGATATATTATTGGTACAATTTTCAATTTTCACATCCGAAAGTAGATCCAAAAAAAACAGCTATATTTACAATATGTACAAATTAAGTTATTTCTTTAGGACCACATGATACATGACACATATAGCTGCATGTCTAGTTGCAGGTGGAGATAAGTTGTTCACTCAAATGTTGAGTCTCTCATAGTGTATGATTCAATTTCTTGAATTTCTTGGAAATTTGTATCTGAAACTACTACTCCGTAATGTTACTAAACGTGATTTAACGTTATAGATACAATATTAAATGAACTTGTATTGAGATGAGTTTATTTTGGTACTATCTGACACTATTTACTTTCAAAGTATGCTCATCTCAACACAATGAATAGCAGAAACCTCATAACCAAGATCAACGAAACACACATTAAATAATTTTACGAACTGAGTGTGAAGCACGTGATTCTCACATCCTTCATGTATTGTTTTTCAACTTGGACGGGGAGCGGCATGCCACTGTAAAGCAACCCAGTTCTCTTTTCGCTAACCTTCTCTTTGTGAAACTTGTTGGTTGCTAGAGCATCAACCTCAAGATTGATCAAGTTGTTGCCTTAAGCATTATTGATGCTCCAGACATTATCTGATGTAGTTAACGGTCGAAGCACACTCCTTGGTGCACAAATAAAAATTAATCTGATGCCGTTTAGTACTCACAAGAGCCCTAAAAAATTGTCATAATTTAAATATAATTTTTAATTCCGTGCGATATAATTCATATTACTAAATTGAACTGGGATTATCATTTTGAGGCCTTCAACAATGAGGACTGTGTGTTTGCTTGTTATATGTTTCTTCCTAGAAGCTTTTTAAATGCTAATTTAAGCAAAATTATATTTTGCGGTTACCAGGCATGGGCTATTATTTTATTAATATTTATGATGACACAAACTCATTTCTGCGTGAAATGAAAAAAAAATCTGTTAATTAGTAAGCCCCACATATTAATTGGCGTAAATCAACTTAAAAACAACTTATTGATAGATTAACATTCAAATTTAATATATTATTTTACGCAAGTATGAATATAGTTTTTGAAGAATAACAAATGAAAAACAAATTAAGTATTTTATAAATATTTATGATCGATGGAAACATTGCAATTACTATATTGTTTGAAATAAATGGAATATTATAGTATGATATATTAACTCTTTAAAATAGTGAATGTTATTTTCCTGAAGCCGATTCACAGATATATTTATTTTGTATAAACTTGTAAAACATATTCATTGTTCATCCATAACTAGTGCATTAAATAAATTAGCTGCGCTTTTAGTTCGACTCGCAACTCGACTGCAATTGGAGTTGTTTCATAAAACACATACGTGCAATTACTATACACATATATTTTTTCTAAATGTTCATTCCGGAGTGTAAGTGCATATTATGACACAATTTTACGTTGATAATTTCGGTAGGTTTTGAGTTAACTCAGTACATAAATTGTAAGTTTGTTTTTAGAAATAAGAGCTTGTTTGGTGATTATGTCACTTACGTGTTATCTTCTTCATTCGTTGCAAAGCTTGTATGAAATCTGTTTTCGCACCGAAATCATTTGGACGGTAATTTTAAAATGGACGTCACTGTTTTTCATTTGTTTCACGTTTGTATTGCGGTGAAAGTTCTCGATTGTGACACATCATTGCCATTAATGATAGATAGCAAGGAAGACCGTAGAGTAGTAGAAGTTCATTCGTGGAATCCTAACTACGATGGTAGGTGTTAAATACGTCTGAAGCAAGTGAAAGAAGTCTACACATAAATATGCAGAGAATTTCACAATTGAAGATGTAATTCCTTAAATGAGGAGAAATTTAAGTAAGCATGATATGTAATTCAATTGGCATCGATTTAATTTATGACTAGGAGAGGAAATCTTATGGACGTAATTCAAGAATTCAATGTTGGACACTTTCATATTCCTTACGTGATCATGTTTTGGATCTCATCGCTATACACCTCCATATCATAGATTTACTTATAACATCCAAACGAAATTTGTTAAATATAATTGTCTCCAGATCGAAGGTTAGGTATTGAAACTTACATCTTTGATTAGGTTGCCACATTCAGAATTTTTCACTGCCTACAACAACATTTGTACTGCAACAGACTATGAATTCACTTGTTTCCGTCGGTTTGTCTTGTTTTAGAGTGGATTTCATAAGTTTATAAGGTCATCATACGATGGTTAATAGCCGTTACAACTTTCTAAAACAACTTGACTGACACCGCTTTGCAAACGTACAAGAAACGAGTTAGAGTTGATGTTTGTGCGGCAACCTAACCTAACCCAACAAGTGAAGAACTAAATGTGCTGCAATGGAACCAATTAATGTTTGATGTAAATGGACAAGAATTATGTTGATTGGATTGAACTGATACGCAAGTATTTAATTAACACATGAAAGTATAACGCTTGATACTGAAATATTAAAGGTATTAAATCATTTTACAATCTAAAGTTATACTAACAGATTTTGTGTTGGTATGCGGAAATTCTCTACAAGTACACGTATTTGTTCGCATTTAATTGTTACCGTAAGAAAACTTGTTTGACATTTGATCCATTTCAAGGAATTGTTAGTTGCTAATATTAGAGATATTATGGAGTAATCTATTTGCATGGATTGTTGAATATCAAGTTAAGCTAAACTATTTTATTTCAAGGTAATTAATGACAGAATTGGTATGAAAATAACTTGATTATTGAACTTTGCATTACATGATGATAAAATACATTAATCGTGTATAATCAAATTTTACGGAATGTAATTATAATAATTTACTAAATAAGATTGTATAAGCCAAATGGCAATACACTCGTATGGTGTGAGTTACAGAACCTTATCTCTCCAGAGACTAACATCTTCAGCTACTTTTTCAACTTTAACCACAAAGACATTGTCTGTTGGCTTATATTGATATACGGCATATCTGAATATTCAGGGATAGGAGAGAAACCTGATTAACTAAACATTGGTAGATAAAACTGCAGGTACAACCCACAATCCATAGCAAACCATCGCATACACAAACAACAATATTGCGTCTGCAATGTGAAATCTCACTTTATATGCAACTTGACTTGTGGGTTGCACACATGCCGCGTAAATGACAAACTTGTTAACGTGTACTTATGTAAATACAGTCGTATTCATTACAGTTGCCGTCGATGCATATTTTGAAGTGCATACATCTAAAATGGCTGGCTGCAATAGGTGTGTGTCATAATCATATAAGCCAGCCATTTGACCCATTGCTGAAATATCCGGTGCTTTAACATTGTAACTTTATGCGTCTTAATTAAAAACCTGTAAGAATAGTAAATGTAACCAATGTTTATAAACCTCAAACCTTGTCTTTACAAAATGTTATGTGATAATGCTCGTGATCTTTAAATCAACACAAATGGTAAAAATATTTAACTGAACATACTTTTACTGCTTAAAGCTATCTCTTCGCGCGACTGTAATTTGAAGGAGAATGAGCGCAATAACATTAGAGAATGAATTGTTATAAATTGGTTTCTCAGAATAAATGCTTCTAAATAGCTGTTATAATCTATGGGCAATAAGAAAACGAGTGAGAATACTTCAGTATTCATTCATTCTTCCCCGTTATAATCGAACACAAAATATCAAATTATTTAAAATACGGCTCACATCATCTTATTGCATGATTATAATTGAAGAATATCCGATAATGCAGATATATTATAAACATATGATTTTCTCCAAGTTCAACATTATTGTGATGACGTTGTTTAATGTAGTATAGAGAATTTTCAGATGCACAATTATTTAGGGCTTGCTTATTTGTTTGCAGATTAAATTAGGTGACAATGAGTTCGTCTATAATCTGCCAAAACTTTGTTCAGAACGCGTGGAAGAAAGAGCTTTGCAGCAATTGCTTCAAGTCCAAGGACGAACATCGCAAATCAGCAAGTGGTAATATTTTAACAGCCAGTACCATAACTTCAATGCTGAAGTCAACATACAGCAATAATATAAATAAACCAAGAGCAACGATTCTTGGAAATAAGTCTTACCTGAATTCTGGCAGTCTTGGTGTCACAAAATCTTTATTAAAACATGATTGCGCTAAAGGTGCTTGCACAGATGGAAGAGGTGATCAATTCGTAGACAAGATAAGCACGAAGAGTATTATTAAAACTTCAACTCCTGTGAAGGGAACGAAAAACTCTGTACATTTTATGGTTAAGTTAGCTCAAGTTATAGGTTATGGAGGAGAGGACTGGTCCGAAGAAGAGGAAGATGTGGTTGCATACGAAGAGACAGTTGCGTCTGAAAAACCAACTGAAGAAGAGGACGAGTTGAATCGGTTGACAAAATTAAATACAGACTTCAATATGAACTTAACATCTGTGAAGCTGCAGTTGGGAAAACCACAAATGGATGCCGATGGCAAGAAACAAACATTGTTTGTGCAGGTGACTCCGTTCGGTCAAGAAACAACGAATTCATGCGTAAAGCAAAATATTACTATGTGCAATAAGGTCGCTAAGATCAACGATAGTAATAATATTAGAGTTGAAGTAAATAAAGTTGGGGCAGCGGATCAGCCAAGTAGCAATATTAAATCGCAAGAAAATGACCAAGTTACCAAACATTTTAACGATACAAAATCACACAATTCTGACAGTACTCACCAAAATCCAAAGAATACTCACGTTGATAATCAAGTGGATGAAAAAGAAGCTGGCGAAAAGTCGCTTTTAGATGAAATAACAGAAACGTTGGAAAAATCAAAAATTTCTGTAAACCCGGTTAAGAAGGTTGTCCAGAAGGAAATAATTCTTAAGAGTAGTGTTGAGCTATCAAGTAATAATGAAAATAAAGCGCAATCTGTTTCTAAATTAACGAGAAACCCTGTTATAAAGGAAAAGAAAACCTACCAATCAAGTAAATTGATGAATTTATTTTTTGACAAGGACACAAATAATCGAAGGGAAGGTTGCATTATACCAAATGAAGATAAACACAATAATAATTCTCCAGATGATAAAGATTCTGCGAATGGTGGATCATCCATAGATGATTCTAGTTCCCATTGTGGTTCGGAAGATTCTCATAGTGATTCAAGTTTGGAGAATGACACCAAACATAAAATGGGACAAATGAAACTGCATGCATACCAGAATGTTGATATCCCGAGTAGGGAATTGGTGGGCGAACCGGATGGAAGAGCAGAGTCTGATGGAACGGATGAGCCAGTTGTAACTTTACCCGTAAGTCCACCTCCTATCCCGAATAATTCATCGCACTTGTTCAATTCGGAAAAGCCTAAAATTCCAACCAAACCATCTACCATTCTAATTCGCAAACCACCATGTGCAATTTCTGTAAACCAAGTTGTACTATCCACATTCAATTCCGACAAGGTTAAGCATACCAAGATATCTAGTTCTACTCACGCGAAACTATCCACCGATGTACAGAATGCTACTAATGTGAGTCAATATTTAAACTCAGGACACCCTCAGATTCAAAAAAAGGACTCCAACGGGTCCGATATCTCGAAGAAACGCAGGGCTCCTAAACCACCGCAAGAGGAATCAAGCAGTTCAATTTATATGCGAAAAACATCTCAGATTTCAAATACCGATTGCCCTGTGGTGAGGGAAAAAGAAAAACGAGAGAGAGCATCTTCATGCGCGCCTAAAATGATATTGAACGATGCTGTCAGTAGCGTAAATAGAGTTAGTGGTCCTGAACCAGCTCCCAGGCGCTCTCTATCATTATCAACAGATAGTTTGGCCTCAAATAGTGAGGACAAAAAGAAGAAAGCAAAGTTTTCTTTGAAGAAACTACTCCGCATGGGTGCTAGCAGCAGTGGGAAAGCAGAAGAAGAAAAGCCTCTGCCCAAACCGCGCCTTGTTATTGTGCATCCTCTTGATATAAACAGCAAAGGTATACATTTAGAATATCCACAAAACGAACAAGAATATGTGAATACAACATTCCTCAAAGAACAGATCCAAATACAGAAAGATAGAGAAAACGGACGCCCACCTCCACCTCCAAGGAATTACGATAATTATGAAGCACCCAACAAATTGCCGCCCAAAACTACACAAGTTAAACAGTTGCAGAATCAAACTCAACCACACCTAGCCAAGAAAATCGATAGTGTATACGCTAACATCGGTGAAGTACGTAATGCAATCACGCCGCACAAACCTCAGAGGACTGCTAGTATGAGGGAAATTAAAGATGTTGCTGCTCAGACTCTTCTGAAGGCGAATTCCAGTCAAAATGTTTATGAGCACACAATGACACGTAAATCTATTGAGTTGATTTCTACAGAAAAAAATAGCGATAAGAACGAGGAGCACGTGTATGATTTAATCGGAAATCGATCAAGTTCTCCAGAGTGTGATTCTAAGTCAAGTGGAACTAATAGCAAAATGACAGCTTCAAACGGACAAACTGGCGTTATGTCTAGATCTGTTTCCATGACATACTGCGGAAGTGAAACCGAATCAGAAATATATTCACCATATAGTTATTGCGGAAGCGAATCAGAGGTAAATATCTTATTCTTGTATCTCATTGAACTTCTTCGACACGCATTCATGACATAGATGTAACTGCGCCGAAAAAGTATTCACATGATTGCCATTGACGCCAATTCTGTGTTTGTAGGTCGCCGAAGATGAACAGGAATGCTGCTACGGCAGCGGCCTTGGCAGCACAGGTCGCACACACAAGCTGCGTTCGAAGAAGGGCCGTAGTATCGTCCACAAAAACCTTGAGGACAACTATGGCGCTGTAGTCATTGCCAATCATGAAGCACTTGCTCAAGTATTAGAAAATGTAAGTAAATGAAAGGCGATACTAGGAATTTGATAAAGTAAGCTATTTCAAATAGTTTCATTGATAATGCTAAATTTTACTGTTATTTACACACGCACATAAGAGGAAGAGGTCAACATAATTACTGCCACCGGGCTTTCAAGTCACAAGCTCCGGATTCTTCTTATTTAAGTTTATCTCATGTGTGAACCGTTATGATTTTCAATTTTTTCTTTTTAATTTTATGAAGACAACATTTTATATGTGTTACTTTGTAGATCCAGCAAACAACTCCCATTCCAGTAAATCTGAGGTCGTTGAAATCTTCGGAAAATTTACGTTGGAATGATTTTACTATTCGCTCAACTACTGGCATACCATCGCAACAAGTCAAAATTGGTAATTGCTCATTTCATCAAGCTACATGGAATCTACTAAATGTAACATTGATGATCACTATTGTGCCGAATTCACCTAGCTGCTCATTAGGCACTTTAATATTACAGCCAGTAACTGAATTTTCGGATTTTGTACCTTCTACATGTTTACAAACTGCATCAGAATCACGCCAGCCTGATTTTCCTCTGCAGGCAACTATATCAGTGTTACCGCATCTTCAAATTCAATCCATTTTGGCTGTTGGGGAAAGTTTAAAACAAATGAAAAATCTAGAACTACCTGAGATCTACAAGGCATCGATAGTTCTTCTGCTGCAAATAATTAATAGCTTAAAGACTCTTCAAGCTCAAGGTGTTGAGGAGCTGCCTTTAAGTCTAAATAGTTTTGTGCTTGCTAAAGATGTAGAGAAACAAGAAGCACACTACAGGTTATACATTCTTCATCCTAATGAAGAGCCTAAGCAGGTATTGGGTACCCTATGCCTCATTGTATCAAAAGTGATGGATTTGCTGCCAATGGACGGCGCCATTAAGAAGTTAATTCAATCATTATTGCCGTCAGAAAGGGCTGTAACACTTTCGCAAGTTAAGTCTCTGCTCGAGTTTTTACTCTGGGGTCCATCAGATGTTGCTTTGGGTAGCACTGCTTCTGAACGAGAGTTTGTGCTGCAAAGATGGTTGGATCTGCAGCGGGCAACCGTATTGCATGGTCTGGTATGCGCAAAGGTGCAACTTACGGTTTATGAGGAATGTCATTTGTTGTTTTTAGTACGCAGCAATGCAAAAATGATGTGTGATGCATCACTGTTACTTGAGTCTGTAAGGTCCAAGTAAAGTTATATGTTATGATGTTTATATGTTTAGTAGTAACGTTCTGTATATAATTATATGTACGCTAAGCGTTTGGCATAAAAAGATTTATATATAATTAGATAATAACTGTTAATCTTTATGGTTCTTTCTGCTTTCTGAGAATTCCAGTTTACCGTTTTATTACATACCTATTAAATACCTTTTTTGTGTATGTTAGTTTGGCCAATACCCACTAAAGCTAACCACCAGAATAAGGTGTGTCATCAACCTGTAAACTATCTTTCGAAATTACTTTACAGGCTGCCCCAGTCAATGTCATTTTTTCTTTCTTAGCTTATATTGCTAATTGTCCTTTATCATCTATTTTTTTCTCCTCTTTTACTCGCAAAATTTAATTTGCGAGCTTTTGTATTGCTTCCCAATGCTTTTTGTTTGTAATCATTTTTGCAAATCATTGTTTCGGGCGTGACCTCTCTACCAAGGATTGTTCATTTTGGACACCTAAAAAAGGTGTACTCAAAGTCATCCTGCCCTTCTTGGCAGTATGGGCACGTTGCCCTGGCTCTTTTACTTATACCGTATAGGTAGGTTTCAAAAGAGCTATGACCACTTAGAATCTGAGTGAGATGGAAATCTAGTTCCCCGGGTTTCCTCTCAATCCATGCTTTTATTTGTGGTATCGGCCTCCGTGTCTAGGCTCCTTTGGTCTTACCAGACCACCGGGTTTGCCAAGATACTAAGGTGTCTTCTTTGTAGCGCAAGATTTCCTCTTTGCTGGTGTGGAAAGTCTGTGCCCTTCCCACAGCCTTGAGGTCAATAGAAATCTGTCCTGAGATCTGTGCTACCGGCGTTGAGACCGTCCTATACGCGCAACATATGCGTAGTGCAATTTGTCTTTGCACTCGCTCATATATGAGCTTATATTTTGCCAATTTGATGGTATCACACCATATAGGTGCTGAGTACAGCAGTATCTAGTTTACTGCTGCACCTATTACCCTGCATTTTGCGGTGGAAGGTCTTGTCGCGTTTGGCATTAGACTTGTAAGGTTTTTTTCAGCTTTACTGGCTTTCTTAACCGTTTCTAAGATGTGTTGCCTCATCTTCAGATCCTTGTCAAAGTACACAAAGTACAAGTACTTTATTTTCTTGTCACAAACCGGTTTTGTGTATTTCCAGCAGTATAGTATAACAGCTTCCGTTTTTTCCAGCGCCACTTGCAGACCCAGTCTTTTCGGCCACTATATATAGGCTTCTATTGCCACATTAACCTTTATACGCAATACTGCGGGTACCTAGTGGTCTACTTAAATTGAAGGGTATAATAGGGGATTCAAATCCAGGCTGTCGTGGTGCGTTCCGTTCCATGCCAGATATCGACGCCGCACTCGTCCCCCACTTCATCACCTACCATAATTACTAACAGTAATAGGGATTAAATCCAGTGGGAATGTATATTGGATGTACCAACAGTAGAATTGGAACCTGTGTCCCCCTAATATATGCTGAGCTATGAAGCTGACCTATGAAGAAAATTTCAGAATAAGGGAACGTATTAGTTATTGATACAATGAAGTTATAAATACTTTCGATAGAGTAACAGGTTGCTGCAAAGGTTTTGTGAAAGAACACAGTTTAATGAGGTAGCGGAAAATGATATTAGTGCAAAAGCATTACAGGTCCCTAATTCTATTACTATAACCATATGGACCAGACAATATTACAAATAGATAATAATACAAAGAAAACAGCCTGCTTGGACTATTGATTTGCGAGTATTCTATCAGTGTAATTTCATAATATATATTGAAATCTTATTTGCATTATTGGTCACTTCTCCAAATAAGAGGACAGAATCCATGCTATCCTCTTGACTCTAGTCAAGCATAAGCAGGACGCATGGAAAGAAGAGGAAGCAGACTGTATAACCTGTAAATAAATATGAGTAGTCAATGCGAACAAACATTTGTCATTTGTTACTTGCTATATTTAAAAATTTTAAGAAACAAACCACGCATGTAGGTAGCAACAATTGCAAGAAGAGATGTGCACAGGCAAACTTTTATTAGAGTCATGGGCGCTTTTATCGACTAGGGTTTTTGGCGGCTAGTAGGAGGATTCTCCCGGTCTGTATGACAATGTTGGGGAATGGACTTTGTTAAATGCTCTCTACCAAATTGTTGCAGACTGATAATGCACCACTTGCTATTTAAAATATACTTTTGAAAGATGACAGAAGTGTAATTGTTAGAAGATATAAGAAATTGATGTTGAAGGATCTGGACAATGTGGTGCTGTATGCAAATTTGTGGAAATGATATTCTTATTCCAGGTTGGGTTGTACGTGAATACGAAACAAATTGTTTTTGCATGAAAGCAGCGGAAGAGGTTTGATGTGTTTGAAGTGAAATCGATGGGATTGTAAAACCATGGGTGGCTATTTGTCTTCTAATTCTATTACAAGCAAGTTAGAAAGATTAGAAATCATATTACATTAGATATTACAGAAGAACGCCCAAACAGATTTAAAGCTTATTTATTTATACTACTACTACATTACTTATCAAACTTAAGAATACAGGAATTTTGGTGCTGAAATGAATAAAATTGACGATGCATGATGTACATTTGTAAAGTTGGAATGGGAAAGTAGGTTGGTGATGACAAGAGTGAGGTTTGATTTGGTGCAAAAAGTGGCAAAAGAAGTGGATGCGGAGTGAATATGGAGTGTGCAAAGTATGAAGAACTTGGATACGTGGGAATGTGTATTCGTTAATTTCTGGTGGTTGTATTAGGGATGAAAATGTACATGCATAAGGACGGGCAATGTATAAATCTGGAGTCATGTTACACCAATAACTCCTCAAATTATAACGTGCTTGTATTCTTAATTTATTTTTGTTTCGCTATATTTTACATTTACAACCTAGCAACTCACTTCAAACTCATTTCAAAGTTGATTACTAAAGTTGTTACCATTTTACTTATTTTGTGTGTTTATTATCATTTTTATAAATTCAAAGAAAAATCGATTATACTTTTAACATTAAAATTTACCGATAATAATAATATAGCAATTACTATATACCTAATATTCTGTAAGATTTAAGTTGAAGATTACAGTAAGTCTGTTCTTTTGTATCACTGGAAATTAATCTATAAGCAATCATTGGTTTTATAAGACTCCTGGAAATTTGTTATAGTAACTGAAACTGGAATCAGTATCCCTATAATTCATACTAGGTTCAGTGTGTTTTGTATAGCTTTCACCCTTAATCTGTGTGTCCAACAATGTCTTAAGAAGGTAGATTCGTGTTAACTTTTAAGAAATTATCCAAGGAAAACGCGAAACATTAAAAACAAAATCAATTGTAAACTCAATTTATGTATTTATTCAGGAGAGTTTTTATTAAACACAATTGTTAATATGAAGTATTCATCAGTTCTAACCAAATTCAGTGAGATGACAACTTGTGTAAATCTATCCAAATATCATCAAAGATACTGTTGTGAATGTAGAGCAATTCTTAAAAGTATACCATCTATAAACATATGTAAGTGGAACATCGATTCATATGCCAACTAACCGGACAACCCCTGAAATGGTAAACAGCTAACCATTTCAAGTAGAGGCTCCATGAAACAACGAATTTTGGTGAGCACTTCAGCAATACATGTAAATGTTAACCATTTAAATGATGCCAAATGATATATCTCCAAATTTGTATTAAATATTTATGATTGTTTAATATATTAAATAACATCCATCATCAACCATGCAATAGATGCTAATATATGATCTAGAATAACCTGAATAATTTCTGTATGTGTCCAGTTACCCATGGCGACGACCCAGCTAGCGGTTGCCGCCTCCCATGACGTACGCGCGGGCAGCATGCCGGTGACCAGATGACCGTTTACATATTGCGCTAGGTACGTTCAAACTCCAGCGCCCAACCTGACTGTTTTTGCATTCGACATGGAGGCGGCTGTGCTTGCGCCAGTTGCGCCACGTTCGTCATGCAGGAATGTAGTAATCACGATTTCAAAAGTACCCACGCAATAAACTTAATCTTGATGTTTAATACCCGATTGCAATTTATTCTTCCACTTAAAGGAATTTTCTCACTTGCTAAGTGTTGCTAGGAAATGGACATTGTAGATGACGCAACTATTTTTATTAAAAGAGTGATACATTTGATTCAACTCATAAAAAATATATAATTAGGCGTGAGCAATAATGTGCAATAAACTATACAAATAATGTGTTTACATGTGGTTTATTTAAAGCTTAGAACAAAATTAAATTTATATAGTCAAAAGTTTCTTCTGCAAATGACCTAACTGAGAAAGGTAAGTTAAATGAGATGTTTTTTTCTTCCTAAAATTTATGCTTCTACCCTTTTTCCTATAGAACTATTTCTAACAATAATTTTATTGCATGTTGTGACCTCCTTTTGGAAATCAATAAAACATTATTTATTGTTAATATATACATCGATGGTTAATTTTTTACCAATTAATAAGTATTTTTCAAAGTAATTTGCTTAAATGTACAAATTAAAATTCGTTGATATTGGTTCACGTTTGTTGGAATGACTGACTCATGGTTCTTGTTATTTTCCTTTTAATTTATAGGCGTAATTTGGTACACCAAAATAAAATATTTTCATAATAAATTTTTTTCAAAAATGTACAAGAAAAATCATTATTGTCTTTAACAATAGTAACAATGTACAGTGCTATGAAAAACATTACAATAAAGGGATATTAAACTCATTTCAAGGTTGCCTACTAAAGATATTTTAATTCTACATATCTTGTGTGGTTGTTATCTTTACTATCAAATCAAAGAGAAAATCGATTACTCACGAAAACGTGTTTGTAGAATTTTATGTTTTATAGAATTTTTTAAGAAGTTGCTAATTGAATTGGACCAACTCACTTTGACATTATGAGCGTGAATCTAATTTAGGTTGAAATTTATTAATTCATTGGGTAAAATTAAACCTACAGTAACTTTTATTTTAAGACGAATGGTGTTTGTTAATATAATATTCATATCAAATCCTCACTTGGTATCATTCCCACAGTGTAGTTTTCTCATACTTAATCAAACCTATGTTGTGAGTCAATATAATATTTGTTTCTTTTATTACAGTATGGTCTACTTGTAACTCCTCATTTACCCCATATTTATTTCAAATTAATCGACATTTTCTCTTAAGTAATAACATTAATCAGTATGTGTAAATCCTACATGTTTGTTTACGCCTTGTTTTTATTAATAAAGTCATGTGATTTGGCACCTTCCTTTGATCCAACCGCTATTTTACGCAACATTCTGATCCCTGCCGACGCAGCGGTGAATTCAATCATCTACCGCCTCCGTGCATCAGATCCCAACTTTGATTATCCACTCACCTTTGCAATTGATGGGGAGGTTACTATCGCATCCATCGACAGTCTCAATTGCTCCAGACTTAACTCAGTGTGTCAAGCAAATGTGATTCTAATGCGTCGATTGGAAGCTGGAAGATTTTATGATTTTCGAGTGTCAGTGATCAACGCCAGGGCAAAACAAAGTGTGTTTATGGCATGTTCATTTCGGGCAACAAATGCAACAACACCAATTGGCGATATTTTTCCTGGTGCACCTACATTGTTAATGGTATCGGAAAGAGCAAGGCGCAATATGGAATTAGGAAGTTTGCTAGCGAGAGGTAATAGGCTGAGAGAAAAAGCTGTTTTATTGGAGTTGTGGGGTTCACCACAATTTGGATTGAGGCAACGAATTGTGGGCCAACGAGATGCAGAAGGAACCATTATATTGCTAGGAAGTTTGGATTACGAAACAAGAACTGTGCACCACCTAACAATATTAGCAAATGTAAGTAATTATGTGAAGGTAATAGAAGGAAGTTCTTGAATTCTAATTTGATGTTAATTGCATTAAAATGCGTAATTATATCATAGAATTAAAGAAAACATAAACATGATGGATTTGTATGTAAATCACATGTCTCTGGAGGCAATAAATACCTAGGGAGAGATCAAAATAGAAAACCACACTTGCGTGATATAAGTGGAAATGATAATTAAATAGACCGAAACAAGTAACCATTGCAACAATTTTATTAATTATTTATTGAATTAAATCAAAAACTACGTCATTTAGATAGTATCTATTTATTAATTTATACTAACTAAATTAATAAAGCGAAATGGGGTGCTCGTATTGGTATTTAATTTTTTGTTTTAAAGTTTTGTGCCAATTTTATTTAGATGTTTGATTAAAAATGACTTTATTGAAAAATACGGTTCAGTATATATTAATAAGGTATTTTGTTTTTTAGTAGCAATTCATTTCCTCTTATTTTTATAACATCCTGAATGCATAGCTTTCTAGATTTCTTGATATATATCATATCACTATGCATAAGTATGTTGTGTCACAAATTAGATTTCACAAAAGTTCGCATGTGTAAAACAACATTTGCACATCATCATATTCAACCGATTTTACTTTAAATAAAAAACAAATTTAGTATCATGGAATGCTTGAGACGTCGATGTAAATATTTTTTTCATTTTATATCTCACATATGGAGTTGTTCCTTTATTTTGTTTGGACTACAAACTCATTATATTGCTCGCACTTGCCCTAGATTTAAACAATTTTTCGCGTTGTTGTCCGGAAATTAAACCCTTTTAAAAGTAGCACAGAATAAGGCACGCACATGTACTGACCAACTAAATCTCAGTTAAAGGTAATTTACATTAAACTATGTTGTATCACCTTAGACTAGAAAAAACTTTACAAAAGAAGAGATACTTCAAATAAGTAAAATTATAGTAACACACAAATTAATTAACAAATTGTGAATAACATATTTATGCTTTGTTTGAATAGGTCATGGTTAACTTTTTTCTACAAGTTAGGGAGAGTTTTTTTCAATACAAGAAGCAGCAAAAAAAATTACGTATAGTTCATTATGTATGCAGGATATAAACATAATATGGCTCCTTGAGATTTATTTCTTACGCCATGTAGTGAAAATGTGCAATATGGAATAAAAAATAATTACATCGACCTAATTTATTGCGCCCATACTGGGTCACCAATTTACATTTTCTATATTTGCCATGATTTCCATAAATTTATAATTTTACACGTCACTTGGATAATATTAAACTGGACGTAGATGCAAATTGACAAGCATACCACCACGCCATCGTGGGCTAAAATGACCGACATTATTAAATTGTGGTCACTAGCCTCGAGATTTATAATATCGAACAAACTATTATATTCTTTGTTATTTACACAAATAGTATAATTTTAAAAGCAATAGAGTTTTTCTTATCATAACGTATTCAAAGGACGTTCAAGAAATTCTATAAGGAAACAAAGAAGAAAGCCAATTAAAGCCAATTGTGGCGTAATATGTTGGACATATTCCATTTGAAGCAGTACAATGTATAATAGTATCCTCAACTATCAAATTATTTTAATATCAATTTATTTTTTAGGATTGAAGTTAAATATATTTGATAGTATCCAGTAAAGTAGGTGTAAAACAAACTAGATTCACGCAAATAGATAAAATACCAAGTGGGTGATGTATCTGTAACTACTTCTCAGTCAATAAAATTTGTAATAAAAACAATTTTAGTCACCATCTAATCCAAGGGGATTTTTGAAAATGTGTTCAATTTAACACAATGTTTATAATATTCACATAGAAATTAAATATTCAAATACTTAGAAACTGATCGTTTTGGTTATTATACAATGGTTCAAACAAAAGCTTATAAAAGCTCCCCCTTGCTTTCGAGGGTCTAGAAGTGTCCCGCAGTCCAAGGCACATGAGAGCAAATAACCGATGTCTTACACAGCATGTCATTTGCAATCATAGGTCACGCGCAGTCACGCGTCCTTTACGTTTAATATACCAACACCGCAACGGCTATTACGTGCTCAAAAACGATTTCTAACCCTCGAACCCCAAGTCGTCACGCTGTCTTGTAGTCACGCAATCAAGATATATATTCTAGAAAATAGAAAGAAATCTATGAGAAAACAAATACACTTTATACAGATTATAATGAAACATAATTGGAGTTTAAATAGGAAGATATTAAAATGTATTCTTTCAGGATCCTTGGGCACAACCCAATCAAGATACTAGGAACATTGCAACATGGCCCTTATTGGTGGCAGTACTTGATGAACAAGATACACCACCTGTATTTACGTTAGCTCCACCTACAACTCAATTATCCTCAAGTTTGCAACCTGGAGATCTTATCTTAAAGGTGACGGCTGAAGATGGGGATAGAGGCAAGCCACGAGATATTCGGTATGGGCTTGTGCCCGAAGGCAACCCTTTCGTACAGTTTTTTAATCTTTCTGAGGATACAGGTATGTTTTAATTTATAAAATACAGAACCAACCAGTATTTAGTAAGCACCAAAATACATTCAACTCACAAGGGTAATGTTGATAACCATTACCGGTCAGACATTTCCTGTCTAGACTACGCCTGAACGTATATTATTTCTACAGTAGGAATCAAGGCAGTCTATTTTTCTTTTAGGGGAGTTACGACTTGCTAAACCCATACTCGACATCCAGACAATCAGCCATAGCAATATCCCTATTATTCTCACCGTTGTCGCTGAAGAGGTCCGCTCAAACGCCAAAGAAACACCAGCCCAATCATCAACAGTTAAAGTAGCTTTGATCCCACCTCTACTGGTGTCGCCTTCGCCATTTTTTAATAAAGAAAACTTCGAAACAACAATCGACGAAAATGCTCCAATTGGAATGCAACTTGATATAGATATGGAACTTATCGGAACAACCGGAACTGTTTACTCTCTAAAACTGGAAAATAACAACGGAACCCTTGACGTAATACCCAATGTCATTGAAGGCCGTTCAAAATTTGTAGTAAAAATACGAGATAACAAACTACTAGATTATGAAAGTCATAAAAGTTTAAATGCGATTTTAGTAGCGCAAGAATTAGGAGAAGGCAACGCTACTGCCAGGGCATTGTTAGAAATCGATCTTAAAGATGTTAATGATAATGCCCCAGATTTCATGCAGAAACATTACCAGGGAGAAGTCTTGGAAAATGCAGAAAGTGGAACCACTGTTTTAAAGGTTCTGGCGACGGATAAAGATCGCAGAAGTGTTAATATTCATTATAACCTGGAAGGCACTGATTTCTTTGTTATTGATGAGAAGACTGGCGTTATTACTGTAAAAAATGCTCAATCTTTAGATGCAGAATCACAAAACGAGTATCACTTTAACGTTATAGCAAGCGACATTGTGAAAGAAAAAACTGGGGCATCATTGAGGAGTACGGCTCAGGTTACCGTAACTCTCTTGGATGTAAACGATCAAGAGCCAATCTTTGAGAAACCTTTATATGAGTTTATCTTAGACCAATCCAAAAAACAGTTTACAGTTCCTGCGCATATAAATGCCATTGATAAAGATTTGGCTCCGCCAAATAATGAAATTCGTTATGAACTAATTGCAAACGTTGCTAATCTAACAATCGATGAATATTCGGGTGAATTGAAACTTACTGGTCAGTGGAATTATAATGAAATTATTGAGATAAAAGCAAGAGCTTATGATAACGGTGTTCCCAGACTATGGTCCGAATGCATTATCAGACTGTATCCCCCGGAAAATGCCAAAAGTTACAAAATGTTGTTTATTGTGAGCGGTACAAATCCAAACAGACAAGAGTTGGAAGAGTCCTTGAGTAAGCTAATAGGTGGGAAAGTCACTGTAAACCGAATTCGACCATACACTGGAGATGAACCCCACGTTCTAGATGTCTCTGAACAAAAGAGTGCTGAAAAATCCATTGCAGAGACTACTGTAACTTTTGAATCTTCAAATAGCGTGTTAGATATTGAAAGAATCAAACAGATTTTATACCGACAGGAACAGGAACGTTCCCAACTAAAGGCAGCTATGACAGGCGCTTGGAATTATTGGTGGTTGTTGCTTATTATTCTCCTTCTTATTCTTTTGGTATGTTTGATTATGGTATTATGCTGTATTTTGGAAGGATGTCCACTTTACGTACCACCCAAAAAGCGAAAGAGGCATGTAACACCTGTTGATATTGAAAAAGTTGTTCTGGTTAAGGACCAAGGTGTAGGGGATGTAGACTCCTCTCCTCCGGTACCTGCTGTTCTCCCACCACCGCAGCAACCATCAATGGAGAACAGGTCTGTTCAAGTGGCCGAGTGGTTTGGCAGACGAGAAGCGTGGACTCCTGAACACAACGAAGATGAAATGGATTCTATTAGAAGGCATGAAATGGATAGGGGATCAGAGAGAAGCCGAAAACGGGAGTACTATATTCGGGAAGGAGGTGCAGATATACTTAGACTAATCACACGAGGTCCGCCTTCAGAAACTAGGCCAGTAACTCTCCTTCCTGAACAAACGTATGTGGTTGAAGGAAAAGATATATTAATGCGTAGGTACATTGACCAACAGCAACAGCAATTGCAACAAAATACGTTACACCGAATTCAGAGTGAACATGAACTTTTGGAAGAAGGTCTGCGACAACAAAATGCGTTACTGAGACAAATACTATTAGAACGAGAAAGGGACTTACGATTAGAGACTCAGAGTTTACCAGCTGGTACCCAAACTGATCAAAATGCGAGTACTCAGACCGAGTTGGTTTATTTAAGACCACCAGCTAGGCAAACAAGATCTGACAATGATGCTTCCTCCGATGAGGAAGATCTAGTCAGCTATCGAAAAAGGAGAACTCAGAAACATTCCAAACGAAAAATTAAAACACCGATCTTAGAGGAATCTGAACATGAACCTCAATACTCTGCTGATCCTAAAGGAAAACAGAGTACTTCGTCAGTGACAAGCGTTAAAAAGAAGTATAATCAAACACGGACTAGTATTCTTCGACAGATGAAAGGAGAAACAGTTATGAAAGAATCTAGAAATACGTCAAGTAGAGGTCTAAAGAAAGAAGTTTTGCAAGAAATATCAGATTCCTTAAACCAAACTGAAACTGAAGATGAAGTAGAAATGGAAGGCACTGTGCATCTGGAAGATTCACTCGAATACACATCTCCAGACGCTGATCGTTTAGCAAACAAAACACAAAGTGGACGTCGTAGATCAGAAAATGATCTTCAGCATACAAACAACTCCAATTATATCAATTTAGAAAAATCGTACAGTACGCAAGATTTAGGTAGATTATCTCTTTCAAGGGCTTCGAATTCTAGTCATCAATCTAGAATACCCATAAGAAAAAAACAATCCGCCCGGTACATGGAGTGGTACAAACCAAATACAGGGAGATCATCAAATGAATCTAAGTCGAAGTTACCTAAACCTATCACTACGAAAAAGCCCAATAAAGTCGAGTTAAAGACTACTGCCACCAAAGTTTCCAAGAAGACAACAGCAATAGAAAAAATGCAAAAGCCATTTGAGTTGCCTATAGCACCAGGCCCAGAACATCCCTTAATTCAACACTCTAAGCACAGATTTGAATCAAGTGTGAATATGCCGCCTACAGTAACAAAAGTGGGGGAGGACAAAAAAGTGAACAAGAAGACCAATGGTGCTCAAATGGGAAATACAAGCGGCGGCGGTGGGAGTAATATGGGAGGTGATGAAGTAGATTCTGGAATTGCTCTAACCACCAGACCCGCTATGACACAAAAGAAGAGCATTTTCACAATAGCCTATGATGATATGGCTACTCGGCAGTTGCCCGAAAGTATATCTACCACGCCATAAAACAGTCTTTATTAAAATAAATTAATTATAGCAAAAACAAAAATAATTAGTACATTGAATAAGAAGAATGGAAAAGTAATTTTGTATCTTAATGTTATAATATAAAATATAATACCGCAATAAACATTATTTTTAAATTGTAAAAACAAATCTACACTTTTATATTATTTTCTTCTAATGTTTGCTATTCAATTTTTATTCCACTACCACTAAAAATCCAGTAAAAGTAAAAATATATTGTCATGTAACTTGAGATCCTAGAATGCTTGCTTTGCCTCGAAATTTGCACATATTACCTTCTGGAAAGACCTCATCTGTCTAAAGTTTGCAAAGGTTACATTACAAAGCTGCATCTGCTGCAATCATGCCGATAATGTAATTCATAATAGTCCTGGAGAATTATTTTTAGAATAACAAAGCAAGGGAGCAACTACTAGGTCAAGTTTATTTATATTAACACATGCAATCTCAATAAAAATGCGTTTGCAATAAAAAAAATAGCATTCACTGATTAATGAAAATAGACTTTCAACATATAAGCTTCAGGGCTATTCGTATTCAGATCGCCACTCCCGTATTCTCCTAGAGAAATCAAAAAAAGTGGAATCTTCTTAGCATATCTATATGGGAATAAAACCATACTCATTCAATTCCACATTCCATACATTCACATATATATGTCACAAACAACTCAACACAAACTTTCATAGAGGTATCTTATATTCTGAATTTAAAGTCTGTGCTACTGTAAAATCTGTATATGAAGTTATACAAAACTTCTCGACAATATAAATTATTAGTCAACGTACGGTTCAGCTAATTTCCACTCTACCTTTTGTAATCATTTTGCCATAAAAGTAATTGTTTTCTTTTGATTTTCACTATTTTCCTTCTGTTGTTTTTTCTTCCCCTTTGTTTCATGTTTGCCTTGAACCAACCAACAATGATAACTCACTTTACATGCAACAGGATTTATTGTTGTGTGTTTCCAACCATACATAAAATAAAGAAGAAGAAAAGCTAACAAAAGCTTCAAAACTGAAGTTAAAAAATCATATGCCGGCCACTCTTTGGAATAAACCTTCCAATAAGCAAAAATTGTCAAAGGCTCTTTACAAATTCCATATAGCTGCATTGCTCTGATCATATCCGTATCATACAAAAAAACATAATAAAAACACCAGTACAAATGAATTTGGGTATACATTTGTTTTCTCGATGGTTTTACCACTTTGTCTTGTCGTTCCAGGCGTATGCTTGCAGATTGTTGCTTAAAGTTCCGTACATCATCAAGTCTCGAATATAATAAATTGTATTTAAAATGTGTTTATAATTTATTTCTTCAGCGTTTGTCCATGTAATAAATTGGTAATGCTCAGCCTTCCACTTGACCTTCCTCACTAAATACATAAAACAACGCGGTAGTTAATGATTCAAAGAACGCAATTTGGATTAAATATTTCATTTCAGTCCTAATAATAAAATAGTTAATTCCGGCAATAATGTTTTCAATTATGTTTAATAATAATGCAATATAATGTATTTATAGAGCTTATATCAGCTTTCGAAATAATAACGTGGGTTTGCGTAAACGCACATCTTGATTGTAAAGCAACGAATATTTCCTATAAACACTTACATTATGTTATTGTATTTCAGCTGTTCCAACTTTTAAAGTTTCATGAAATATTCGTTTTTTTTATAATTCCAGCATCTCTGTTGTATATTGACCCTGTTCTTAACCTTCGGTAGCAACGGTATTTCCGCTAATTCCCAACTCTACAATTAATTGACGTCTTTATGGTTTACTAATATTAATATAGTTTTTACAGTAACAGAGTCAAGTGTTAATTTACATTTATCTTAACTTGAATTTATTTCCTTTTCTTGCGATACGCAAGTTCAAAATGCCAAGTGGACACTTCGTTAGTTGCACTTATTGAAAACACATTCCACGAAATTATTCGATAGTGAAAGCATATGTCACATCACAAGAAAGATTTCAAATGAGGAAAAATATATATTGGATATCCGCAATATGCTGATGTATGATATGATGAAAAATGACAAAATCAGTTGTGCTCAAAAAGACTCCTCCTTCTTAGACACCCTAATTTCAACAAGTAATGACGTTTTCAAGCACACTCAGCAACATGCTGGCTTGCGAGTTGATAGAACCGGGGTTTATATCTAACACTTGTGTTGGGAGTGTTGTGGTTAAAATTGAAGGCAGTTCCCAACAAACGGTCCAGTTACCGGGAATCCAGTAGTGGGTTGAGTACGACGGTGTCGGTCTTTTTGTTACCACCACATGGGTAACACTACGTTTTCAGTCACACGCCAACGAAACCCTACATCTAGCAGGTGCAGAAAATAATAATAATAATGATTAGGTTTTTAGAATGAGTGTTCCCGTCTAGCTAGCATAGAGTAACTGAAGAAAGTAGTATACCGAAAAGGTTTTGATAACATAAAATATTCAGCAAGTGTCAAAATAAACTCATTTTAATACAATGAAGACCAGACACCAACACTTATAAAATATACGTTATGCTTATATTCTAATTTTCCAACTTAGTGCATCCGGCATTGAAGTAGATAACTCAAAAGCACAGTGTCAGAGTAAAAGTAAATACTTCATTAAATTAACTTTTCTTCTAAGCCCCCAACATATACAGTATGTTTGCGCACCGCAATTTAAATTTATTATTTAAACATAAGGACACATTGGTTCGTATGTTAATGTATGCATGTTAATACATAATCTGAAACATTAAATATGAATTTTGAATATCTAAGAAACACGAGAATTACGTAAATGTAGGAACAACAACTGCAAAGAGAAATGTACACGGATAAACCTTTATGAGAGTCATGGGTATTTTTGCCGAGACGCCAGATTATGTTGAGAAAATAATTATTTGTAAAGTAACAAATAACAAATAATTTCGATTTCATTAAATCGTTTCGTTGTGATTTAAATGGCACGTACAAGAAATTACTGGAGGAGCAGAACGTTCTAATTTCTTAAACAATGCAGGAACTGTTACACTACACTAAGCGTATTTAGATTATAGTTCGGGGTTAAGAATTGAACTCACTTTATATTCTCATAGTTCCAATGAGGGGACCGATAAGGTTACGCCACTTAACAAATAAAATTATACAACGCCACCACGACATGTACGTGGTAGGTAAGAGCGATGAGTCCACTTCCCTGATAAAATACAAATGATTCAAAATACTAAGCAGTAAAAATATATTTGCACTCTAGATCATCTTCAATTTTTCATTGCTTCTCTATGTCGTTTTACGACCCTTTGTTGCGCAATACTCTTTGCGCAATTTTTTTTCCACGCCTTTGAGTTGTATTATTGTAAATACAATTAAGGAAATGTGATTAGTCCTTACTAGGCACACAATAGAGATTAGGCATTATACTAAATCGCAATAATTAACGGACATTTCAAACAAATATATTAATTACAGTTAACTGAAAACCGTTATAGAGTGGAGTAATTCAGTTGATACCGTAATGCTCTTGTAAGTGGCATGAAGAGTAAATAAATGATGGTAAATGAGTTTTTATGAAGGTTCAACTAAACCCCATTTAACCTATCAGTTATCATTGCTTGCAACTATCTGAAATGCAATTACAAATGGAGGGTGAAAAAGCGGAGCACAGATTGTATTGCATTCCATATCAGGTAATCACATTGCAAGCATGTAATTTGCTTGTGAGATTGAAACTGCAATGGAATCTACAACGTAATGCTGCATTGCGGAGGCCAGAAAATGCGTGCAAAACTAAAAAGGATTGTATATAAAATGTACTAACCTTATTATAATTGGTATAGAACTGAAATTAATATTACATTAATTTCGTTCATATTAATTCCCTGTGTCCGTGGGTTCTCCTTTTGCTCTTCCGCTGTATCGCTTCGGATTGCCGTTGGTTTCTGCTTACCGCGATGCTCGGTTTGCGTGGAGGTCACCGAACCAAGCTCAAGTAATCCTTTATGTCCTTAAGTGAGTTTTGTATGTCGTATGCGCACATGACGGCGGTAATGTCACATATATTGATGTGTACCTCGTGTATTGTAATGGAAACCTATTGTAATTCGACAGAAGATTGTGGTTGAGTAGAAATTAGCTTTCCTTGCATGATCGTACATAATTTGAAAACGAAGACTCGAAGGCAGTCAATGTTGATTAGTAATATCACCATTATTGCTTGCAACCAGTCGCCGCTTTGCATTTGGTGAATGTGCATTGAATTCACATGCACGTGCTGAGCGAGTCAGCTCATTGCAGTGCGTTACAGCGTTGCGTACGCGGCGGACACGCACATGTGCGGTGTGTCGCGCGTTCAATTACCGCCCAATGTCATCGATGGTCAATGCCATGGCAAAGTCGCGAAAACCGAAAGTAAACGCGAGTGTCGCATAAAATGCCGCCGACGTAATCGGCCGGCGCGCATTCGCTAATCGCGCCACACACAAGCCGTACACGTGCGAAAGATGTGCGCGCAGCCAAGTCGCGAGTGAGTGAACTCTCGTTGTTCGCCAGTCCTGCCGCTTCAACGACCAAAACAAAACAAACGCGCGGTTAGCCAAACGCAATTACACTTACTATATGCGTACCACACTATTTGTCGTCAAATGTTTAAACTGGCTAAGAATAACGGTGAATAAAATGCGGATGCTACCAGCTTGCACACGCGCGCCGACACATTTCAGAATTTACAAGCGAAACAAGACAATCGAAACTCAAAAACAAATCGATAAATTTAACACCGCCTGAATGTTATTGTTTTCGTAGATGTTATTCATACTATAATATTATTGTTGTTATTGACGTTCAGGCTTACTAAGTTCATCAGCGCAGTTTCAGTCTTGACTTGAAACGAAAATGTGCGGGATGTGATTGTAGTGGCAAATTCATCGAATATTAATTAAGTTAAATAAATGACTGGGACGTAGGGAGACGTAGAGAACTAATTAAAGTTAACAAACACAAAGAAAACAAACTAGTGACTGAAATACAACAACACAAATTAAATCGAGCAAAAATCGTTTAAAGTGAAGAAATAAATGTTAAAGTTTTTTTGACAAAATTGTGTAAGCATGGATATCTTTCAAATTCTCGAGTTGGTCCTCCTGGTGACACTCTTCGTCGCTTGGTGGCTGGGCGCGTATTACCCGCAAGTCCTAAAACTACACAAGCTATATATTGACAACACTCCGGTCGCGTGTCTTACAAAAGAAAAGGATAGGAAAAAGATCCCAGGCCCTGCCGCACTGCCCATTCTTGGGACATCATGGGTATATAGTAGATTTGGCGGATATACATTTAGCCAGGTGCACACATACTACAAAGACATGCTCAAGAAATACGGCCCTATAGCGAAAGAAGAAGCTTTATGGAACATTCCCGTTGTAAGCGTTTTCTCGCGAGTGGACATTGAAAAAGTTTTGAAAGAGTCCTCCAAATATCCAATCCGTCCTCCTACGGAGGCTATAGCGCACTACAGGAGAAGTCGAAAGGATCGGTACGCAAGTACAGGGATAGTCAATGAACAAGGTGATTTGTGTGTGTTGTATTATTTGTTTTTAAGATTACCTATGTAATTTATAATGTTTCAGGTACCCAATGGCAGAGACTAAGGACCAATCTCACGTCAGACCTGACCAGTTCCAAGACAATTACGTCATACTTACCAGAATTGGAGAATATTGCCGACGATTTCTGCCATCTTTTGAAGTGCAAACGGAATAGCAAGTCTGAGGTATATGAAATGGAGGAATTAGCGAGTCGGCTAGGACTAGAGACCATCTGTTGCTTAGTTCTCGGCCGAAGGATGGGCTTCCTTCTAAGCAACGAGGTTGAAGATACTTCCTTGCAAAAACGACTCGCCACTGCGGTGGCCAAGCATTTTGTGGCATGCCGCGACACCTATTACGGTTTACCCCTCTGGAAGCTATATCCCACTGCCGCGTATACTCAGCTTGCCCAGAGTGAAGAGGAAATTTATGATCTTGTTCTCGAGATTGTCGCTAACGCGAAAAGCGACGATCCTCATATCTGCGCGACTATTTTTCAAAGTGTGCTCAATGCTCATGTTGACCCTAGAGAAAAAACAGCAGCTATTGTTGATTTTATCGCCGCCGGCATCTACACGATGCGTAACACTTTGATATTTGTATTGGATGCTATTGCCAAGCATCCGCAAACGCAAGAGCATATCTTGCATGACACAACTGGTACCTACTTGCGTGCCTGTATTAACGAAGGTTTCCGATTGACCCCAACCGCCATTTGCCTAGCTCGTATTACTCAAACTAATTTGGATTTAAGTGGATACTCTATCCCAGCTGGAAGTGTGGTACTCTGCCAAACGGCGGTGGCTTGTAGAAACAATGCAAACTTCTATAAAGCTAATGAATTTATTCCTGAAAGATGGCTAAATGAGCAGAAAACGGTCACAAGCTCTGCTGCGACGTTTTTAGTTATTCCTTTTGGAGTGGGACGGCGGACATGCCCCGGAAAGAGATTTATCGAGCAGAGTCTGCCCGTCCTCTTGCGCCGTATCACTCAGCAGTTTGTCGTGCGAACGAAACGAGAACTGGAAGTACAATTTGAATTCTTGATGGCACCAAAAGGACCCGTTACGATGATCATTGAAGATCGCTGACTGTGAAACTAATTAACAGATTAATAGCTATTAAGTATATGTAATTTAGAATAACAACCACGACTGGACAAAGTAAACAAGAAGGATGACGATTTAGACAACACCCACGTTGTGGTAGCCTGCCTTATTAAATCATTTATACTTTCGTATAGACCTTATTATTATTAACATTATAGATAAATTAGAAGGACAAAAAGTTGCAGCAAAATCTAATTAATTAATTGCTGAGTAGCAGCAAATGTAGTTTATTTTGCACAAGCCCCATTTCGGCTGTATTCAGTAATTGACACAAAACAAACCATAATTAATTTTTCATAAAAACTCACTATAAATTTTTAAATAGTCCCATCACAGTTATAGTCATATTATCTATCGAGCATTCCTTAGTGATTCTGGAATTTTAAAGTTATTTCTTTCCAATAAACGAATTAACTCCCTGATACAGTCGGGATTTATTCTTGATTCATTTTCCTCGAGTTGTCGCCAAAAATCAAGTGCAGCTGTAATATCGCCATGTTTTATATGAATCTTCATAATAGCACTTGAAGTCAACAACGTATCAAAGCAGGGAACGGACAATCGACGATTAGCCGACTCCAGAGTCTTTAAAGGAAGGAGCTTGTCTTCTTGCACCCACCGTCGAATGCGATTGGTAAGATCAGCCAGCTTAAGTTTGGATGGTTCCTGAAAAAAATAACATTACATGAATTCAATATAAAATCGTAACAGCATGTTTTTACCGAGAGCAATTTAAGTATAGGCTTTTCCAGTCCCTTTTCTGCTAATGCGGAGATAAGACCTACACGCGCTGCAGCTGCGCCGTGAACCTTGCTAACACCATTTATAACATTCTGAAGCAGTTTATCATCCTTAGACTCAAGAACAACGCAAAGAACCTCAAGTTGTAAGGGAGTTGCGTTATACTGTTCAACACAGTTGAGAAAGGTACTAACTAACTTGTCCACCGTTTCCCTGAAACACAAATCAATAACCATCTATTGTCATCATGGCAGAAACTACAAGCACAACTCACGGGTTAACGTAAGGCCGCAAAATGGGCCCAAGAATCACATTGGTAGGCCTACAAATATTTTTATCAACCAATAGTTGAAATAATTTGAATGCATCCTCAGGTTTTTTTGCTGCGCCCAGCAATATCCAACAATTTCGATCCATTGAAGTGCTCATTCTTAAAACAAGAAATCGTAAATTAAGAGTCTAGACTCTAAGATAAAAGCGTCAACTAACTGTGTTGGTCTCGGTTCCTTGGTAAGAATCGAAATCGCCTCAGGCACTGCATCGTGCTTGACCAAGAGCGTTGCAAAATCAATTATTTTAAACGTATCAATCTTGAAACTAGGGTAGGTGACTTTTAGTTCTTCATAAACGGACTTAGCCAACTTTAAGTCACCACTCAAGGCTAGAGAGTGAAATAATGCACTCTTCATACCCGCCGATTCTTCATATTTGCGCTCCTTCATCTGGTCTCTTAATTCTTGCACCCGTTGATGATTTCCCAGCTTTGCATGGGACATAATAAGCTTCCTTAAAACACCTCGCGTTTCCATCTGTTTCGACTCCAGATCCACCATATGATTCTCAAGTTCCTCTACATTCATATCTTTCGGATGTTGCATACGTGTGGTATCCCGCATAGAAATGTCTAAAATCTTTTCAAGCTGTAATTCTATTTCGCCTTTATACTTCATCAGTGCCTGATTAGCAATGAGCACTTCCATTATATGGTCATAAAAAAGAGACGTAATTCTCAGTTTACTATTATCAATCAGTGATATTAGTTTATAAAATTGATTGCAGTCTTCTGGCGATCTACACGATCTAAGGCAACGGTCCAAAAATATTCCAACCCAATCAACTGATGGAGAATTAGTTTCACAAATCTTCTGAAGAATTGGCACAACATGCATTGATTTGGTTTGCTGGTACGCATTTGCCAAGTGACGAATAAGTTGATCACCAATAAGAGGGACTTTATGACTACATTCGCCTGTAAATAAAATTTCAATTTCCTTTCTTGGGTAAGTTTTCAACTTACTTACATAATTGCTTTGCATGCTCAACTCGTTTGTCCTTCAATAAAAGCGAAATCATTGGAGATAAAACGTCTCTGTGCATAATATTTGACACATGTGTGATATTCTGGAGAGTTGATTTTGGGTCTGTCATATTGAAGTACCTTAATACAAAATCCTCCATAGTAGTGTAATCAGGTTTCACATTAAATTCTTCCATTTTCTTCAAGACATTAAACACGCCTAGTTCACCTTTAAGACGTCCCTCCACTTGAATAATAGGCCAAAAGAAGTGAGGTCTTAGGAAAGGCAGGTTTTCAAAAATTTTGTAGCTTTCTGTCACAAGTTGCTTTTGCAAAGCAATATTTGCGATATCGAAAAGAATTTGTGAATTCTTTGACTGCAGCTTCCTTGCGCATTCAATCACTCTTTCAATGGGAGTCTGACATGTAATTAATTCGCTCAATAAGTCCTTACCGTATGATTGCTCTGGAAAGATATCCACGAATGTATTATAAAAATATACCGCTGCTTCGGGTTGTCCACGATGAGCCAAATCAAGACACATATCGTGAACGCAGTTGGAAAACATGCGATCTTTATTATCCCAATCAAAATCCCCTAAAATATCCTCCAGCCACAAATGATTCCCTCGAATGCCAAGCTCGTATAGAAGGCTTATATATTTGTCATCCTTTTGCGACAACTTCGGAATGATTTCTAAAAATTGTCTAAATTCCTGACGATTTCCATGCCGCGCTAAACCATCCAATATAGCCCAGTTGGTCTTACTAGTAATTGGAATATGAGCCAGTTTCATTGTACCCAGAACATAGTTTGCACCCTCTAAGCCTTTGTGCAAAGTATAACCGACTATCAATGCATTAAAAACATTTTCATCTGCTGCTATTCCTTGGGCTTTCATCTCAGAAAGAATTTCCACAGCTTCATTTACATCTCCAAGGCGAGATGCAAGTTCTAATAGAAGAAGATATGTCTCCTGGTTTGGCTTTGCAGCTTGTGTTAACTGCAGAAATGTTTTGTAATCTATTGGTAACTCATTATCAATACACACTTGAATATATGTATTATATACTAAAATGCCAATATTGTCTTTGTTTTTTAAGATTTGCGCCCAAACATTTTGCTGATTATCTCGACGACCTTCCATAGATTTTATTGGAGATCCTTTGCCGCACTTAAGAAGCTGGGTAATTGAAGAAAGATCATTATTCTCTACGATAAAAGAAAAGAGATTTTTCAAAAGAATTTTCCGAAGAATTTTCAAAATAGTGTACCTGTTTCAACTAAACAACTAACAGCTCCGTCAGAGGTCGGCACAAGTGGCATAGATGGGGGCGGGATATCAGTTAATTTGGCTGAACTTACGGAATTTTGCCTATGACCAAATTTAGTAGAAAATTAGTAATAGTTTGTAATGTTTTTATCGACTCACGTTTTTGGTGGATATATATTTCCATTCGCTAGTCCAATACGACCAATTTGTAGGTTACGAATAGAATTACTGAAGATGATCCTTGATGAATATACCGGGAGTTTAATTAGTATAGGTAAAAAGCGTTTAGCGTTCATTGTAGTTATATGTTGTACTCTACTTCCCGCATACGCATAATACCTATTATCTGGTACGATTTTTCAATGTTTTAATAATATCAGATACGGGACAAATAAACGGAGATTTTGACACCAGCCGAATTAAATAACTGACTGGATGTTAATATAGTTGCCTAAGCTACAAATAATAAACAAGTGCCATTGTCAAGAATAATTTTCATGAGTTATGTACTTTGCATTATGAATAACAATAAAAACAATTATTTTTTGGAAAATAATGTTTAATGCGTTGACGTATAGGGCAAATTATTTTTCATGGCACATGCAACCAAGCACAGACGCCAAGGACGCCAGTATGCAATCCCACCCCCAGTCCTAAAATTCTAACCATTCCATTGACGTCCAGCGTTTCCCAACGTGTTTTTGTAAGGTTATATGAGATCAAGTATCACAAGTGGATTATAATTGTTGTGTACTATCACAATTTGTTGATTTAAAAAATGAAAAGATTAAGCGAAGAACGTACGAAAGTGCTGTTTGAAAAATTATCAAAGTAGTAAGTATGAAATAACGGGAATATGTACCGTTCATTTACAACTTTTCAATTGTTTTTTATAAATTAAATCAATAAAATGTGTATAATTTTAGCATTGGACCAAACATAAAGGCACTAATTGAGAGACCAGATGGCCTTTATTGTTTTAGGGAGAAAAAAGATCGAGTCTATTATATATCAGAGAAGATTCTGAAGTTAGCATTTACTTTATCTTCAGACCAACTTGTTTGTGCTGGCACATGTTTTGGAAAATTTACTAAGAGCAACAAATTTATTTTGCATATCACTGCATTAACATATTTAGCACCATATGCTCAATGTAAAATCTGGTTAAAACCTGCAGCTGAACAAACATTTTTGTATGGAAACCATATAGCAAAAAGTGGTATGGGAAGAATAAGTGAAAATACTGAAAAATATAGTGGTGTTGTGGTATATGGTATGACAGATCTTGCATTGGGTTTTGGTGTTGCTGCAAAAAGCACAACTGAATGTAAACATGCAGAACCAATGTCAACAGTTTGTTTCCATCAGTCAGATATTGGAGAGTATATACGATTGGAAGCTGACCTGATTTAACAGAATAAGATATGCATTTTACAAATATATTCAATATAAGGAATAACTCAAAACATTTTTTGATATATTGCAAGATCATTTTTATTCCAAATAGGACATTAAAGAATCTAAATTGTAATGTAGCAGCCAGCATTGTATTACCAGGATTATTGTGAACCAGAAGTTTAATTTATAGTAGAGTATGCTTCATTGATATTGTATATTTAGTCTGCCAATATAGTAAATTGGTATAAAAATTTGATAGGTGAGTGTTTTATTATCTTTTTTGCAGTATCTCCATACATTTATTGACAATATATAAAGTAATTTGCTAGTGGATATTATTTAAGCTTCTCTCCAGAGGCTTATTGTCCTTAAAATATATTAGCATACATTTTGGGGGCTCTATTAAGATATATTTATTAATCACAATTGTGTGATGCATGCTTTATATTTATATGTTGTACTGTTCACAAGTTGAAATGACCATGGAATATTCCTTGTTACCGTTGACCTAGGACCAAGAGTAGAATATTTTTCTTCAGTCTTATAATGAACATATCTCTGTTCAAGAATTGTGTGCTTAACTAGTGTTATAAAAATAACAACTGCCTTGGCACTATGCTGGCTTGCGAGGCAGCAACCCGCGGGTCTATATCCTGCCGATACCTTCGTTGGGAGCGTTGTAATTAAAACCGAAGAGGGGTCTGAGAGGTATTGAGTACGATATAAACCTGTGACCAGAACAGTCCGCTCACACTACGAAATATAATGTAAATTATAATTTAAACATAAAATGCTGGTTTTCTTTATTATACCACCAATAAATTGATTAATTGGCGGGACTGGGGTGCCCGCGCTGTCTTAGATAAATGTAAAGAATTATTAGAATGTGTTAATTAAACTTCTTCACTTGCCGGTAAAAAATAGGTTCAGAATTATGAATTTATAACTGATTTTTCTTCACGTTTGCTTTGCACTGAGCTGCTGATAAATTATAAGCAATACAATTTTCTCAAAGCAGAGTTTGCGAGTCTCAGGCGGAAACTTTTTTCGCAAATCTAGACCACTCAATCTATCACGTACTTGAGCTACATAAGTGGATTTTTGAGTGTACGTTTCGGTGCTGGCAACTCATAAAAGTGTTCACCTTATTTCACGGTTGCGCATTTTGTACGTAGTGAGAAAACACTCCTACTATCGTACTGACAATTTTATTATTCCCAAAAAACCATGTATTGCCTCAACTTTCAAGCGCGTCGGGCGTAGATTTTTGCCATATTGTCTTCCGTGGTATCCGTTCTCAATACCTGTGAGTGGCTCATTAAAAACCGATGCGTAACTAGGTTGAAATTCGCTAAACTAATTTAGAAAATCGAACCAAACAATATAAGGCCTTTTTTAATCCGCGGACACATCCACTCACTGCCAAGCACTGTCAGTCAGCAGTTGGAGGTTGGTAAATATTCTTAATAAATAATATAGTCGTAGTAAAACACGATAGACCAATAAAAATTTAATAAATGAACAAAATAATTGTATTAAGGTAATTTTGTTATCTATTTTCTTTATGTTTCAACGGTTTCTACATGTTTCCTTGTTCAGTATGTTCAAATTTGATATACTATTCCTTAATTTATATTGTTGGTGGTCAGTGGTGACGGATTTATTCAGTGAGAAGTTTTGAGGTTTTAGTTTATTTGTATATAGTTGGATATTATTCTTTATTAAAATATTTGTTGCCGTACACGCAATCAAAATAAACCGCCGCTATGAAGTAAGATATGAGGAACACATGTGCGATTTCAAGGTGGGGGTTTTGATCTATTATTATCTATGATCTTATCTTGATCTATTATTCCCGCTCATTCACGATTATCTATGTAATATTTGCAAAGAATTCCTAAACCATCACTATTTCCATGTTTCAAAACATCTAGCTTTAGTATAAATACATAGGCCCAATCGTGTACCAAAACGAATCATCATGTGAACCTAAAGCTTTCCGTCATTTGTGTTTGATGGCATTCGTAATGATGGTTGCAGTTAGTTTGATTGAAAATGGAAGCGTGGAAGCTAAAAATAAAATGAAAAGATGTATTGCAATGCTTAGCAGATAAAACAAAAGAGAAAAGGCCTGATACGAATTCTACAACTACGTTGCAGAAAACTACAATGAAATCAACAAAAATGTCAAATTACGATCATGCGCATTGGTATCAACTTGTTGACGAAAATGGATATTATGGATTTTCAAGAAAGCATCAACTTTCCAATAACAATTTGATGTTATATCTGCAATATATATATATATGAAATATTTCATTAAATTAATAAGTGCACTCATGATTGTGACATTTACTGAGGTATGTTTAATGGGTGAATGTACAACAAGAAAGATTAATTAATTTAACCTTGCCACTCTCGACTGTTGGACTAGTAAGCGTTACCCATTTTCTGCCCGTGTTTTGAGAATCAACATTTCAAAAGGCATGTGAATATCCTAAGTAATGTTGTTAAGTAGTTGTTGTAGTTGGTATCATGCTGCATCAATATTAATGAGGTTATGTGACTGCAATGACAAAAACGCATATATTACAGTTATACTTTAGCCTTCTAGCATATGTTGTACTAAAGCAACCCTTGATAAGGACTGGAGAATTAGGCTCCTCAATACCCAGCATGATGCCCTTGGAAGTGGTACGTTATTTTATTTGCAATTCCCAACCTATGGTCAGGTGCATCTATATAACAAACTTCTAAAACAGGCACAGCAGAGTTTATAGGCTGGCACAGTTGCAGATTCACAAAAATCGAGTGAGTTCAGAGGTGGAGTTTTAAATTCCCGAATGAAAAGTGGACAAAAAAAAGCGGAACTAGCGCTCGCCTACTGCGGTAAAAAGTAGGTTGCTCGTCGACCACTATCGAACAATCCAGCCACTTCAAGAATTTAGGGGCTTTGGGATTACTTTGATTTAATTGTATCTGTCGTCAGCCAATTATAGTTTTAAAGTTGCGTTTTTTCAAATATGTAAATCACGTGTAAAACTTTTTTATTTTTCATACACTTTAATGTAATTATGAATATGAAATACTAATTATAAACTCAATGCACTACCAATCCTAATTAGACGATTACTCTTGTAAACTTTTAACATTCAAATTTCAGTGTCCTTCGGCGATGTACTTAAGGAAACTTTTGCTTTCTGCATTCTGCATGAATTCATGCGACTTAATCGTTTTATGTTCGCTACTGTAGCTTGACGCGTGCAGCTCAAGAATTCTTTGCTGAAGACTAGATAACCAGAACAATATTATGTGTGCTTAAAAGTGCAGCGGGTTATAAAAATTTTATATTTTTGATTAAAAGTGATGTAAAATAACATGAGGGTGCCTGTTTTAAATATTTTTATGTTTGCGGTAATTGTCACTTCGTCAGATTCGAGTGAGAGCAGCGTTACTCAAATTAATCAAATCGCAGTGAATCTAACCACCACCACAGTGGAGCCCAATTCACATGAAAAATTCAGCACTACTGATATAAACCATATTGAAGGTAGAGAATTAACGTCAAATGGTGCGACTAAAAGGACAATCAATGCGTTTAATAGTGAAATTAATAAAAGTGGAGTCGAAACAAATGTGGCAGATGCAAATAAAGATTCAAATATTACCGATGATATATTACTAGATGTAACTAAGGAGAATGAAGAAAATAAGGATACATTGGATGATGCTAAATCATTTGTGACGCGGGTATGTTCGTATTTTACATTTTACTGAGACTGCATAGGTAAAATCTAATTGGCACATAAATTTAGTAGACATTAATACAAGCTATAGTTTGTTCCCGAAATGTACTGGATTTTACTTTGCAAAACGAATCAATTGTATATAACACGTTGCAAAACAATTTGCTTCTCGGTATCCAAGCGTGTCGCTGACGAAGTCGATTGTGTTACGTAACACTGTAAGTAAACCATGGCACTGGGACCGGTAAAACACGAAAGTCGAGCAGGTCTTTGGTTGCAAGCAATGCAAGTTTTGCGAATAGTCACGTTCATTAAATAATGCAGTGAAACCGAACGTGATGTCAATGAGATGCATAGTTTGCGATAAACTTACATTTTTCAGTAGAATATTTGATTTACTTCTGTATTTTATTGAAAGATTCGTACCATTGATGTAACACTTTCCCTTGGAATCATTCGTGGGCGTATTGGCAAAACTGAATCGAAGCGAAAAATCTTCTATGGTTTTCGTGCTATGCGATATGCACAACCTCCTAAAAGATTTGAGCCATCGGTACCTATTAACTCATGGGAAGGTGTGTACGATGCGACAGAAGACCGTCATTGTTGTATACAAATACCTGACAGCGAGTCTGGAATGCCCGAATCTGAAGATTGTCTGTACATTAATGTATACACGCCAAGCGTAAGTACAGAACGAACATGGAAAGAACGAGAGAGGAACTTCCTCTATTCTTTAATTGTAGCTTCCTAGCACGGAGGAGTCTAAAAATACAAGCAATAATTTATTACCCGTAATGTTCTGGATTCATGGTGGAGCTCAAATGAATGGTGATTCATCGTATAATTATTACGGCCCTGACTACTTCCTCGAGGAAAATGTTGTTGTTGTAACAATAAACTTTAGAATTGGGGTGTTTGGTATTATTCATACTTTGTTGATATATAAATATATTTACGTTATTAGGTTTGTTGATTTTTTATAAGGCAATGTTTTCTAGGTTTCTTAAGTACTGGTGATACAATAGTACCAGGAAACAATGGTTTAAAAGATATTCTTCTTGGTTTACAATGGGTGCAATCACATATTGACAAATTCAATGGCAATCCCGCCAATGTCACTCTTTTCGGCGAGTCTGCAGGTGCTGCTATGGTGATGTATCTTGCACAGTCTCCGTTGACACAAGGAAAGAATTATTTCAATAAAATTATCGCCCAGAGTGGAAATACATTGTGTCCCTGGTCCTTCCAAAGAAGTCCAAGGGATGTTGCTAACCGCATTGCAGTGGCTACACTTTGTGGATTATTTATGTTTGATAGTCAAATGATGGTCAATTGTTTAAAACAAGTTGACGTCAATGTGTTAAAAATAGCTGCGTTGGGTGTATTCTTAGGGGTATGTAATAATAAATCAACGAATCAACTTATTTAATTGTAAATGCCTTAGGATTCAGGATTTTTAGTAGGTATTTTAAATGGTTTAGCTTTTGCTCCAAGTATAGAAGTACCACATAAATATGCCATAGTTACAAATAAATCATACGAGTTGTTGAAGAATGGGGAATTTCCCAAATTTCCATACGTTTTAGGTGTTAATTCAGAAGAGGCTTTAGTTGTTGCAGACAGTAAGTATCTATTCTATACATCAGTTTTATCAATTGTTATAATAGCGATCATAGCCCAATTGGCTGTGTGAAGTGACCCAATTCTTTTTAGAGTTGTAAACTTTTTCACATTTCGTAAAGAATATGTTTGATTGATAGGTAATAAATTCTTAGGGTATTTTATATGTAGCGCCCATGCATGACATTTGTCGACTAACTACAATATTTTATATACCAATAGTTGAAATGTATACTTATAACTTTATTTAATTTAATGGTCTGCAATATTAATTATAGACTTAACTCTTCTTCGGCCATTGTTGCTACAAGTTGACGCAGCTCCTGCCATTTTGGTTCCTACTGACATGTATGCTTCTTTCTTTGACTCTGTTCTAAACGTCGCAACACAAATAAGAAATTTCTATTTTGATTTTGCACCCATAACACTGAACAGTAATGCTAAAATAATTAAGGTAATCATATATTAAGTTTGCAATATTCTTTCTTCTATAGCATTCTATTCTATATATATGTAGTATTTGAGTGATCATTTCTTCGACCGTCCAACTCGGGAATCAGTCAGTCTTTTGAGTAAACATGCGCCTGTATATTACTACCGCTTTTCCTACTTTGGGAAACTAGGCCTGTGGAATTCGATTATTGATGGTCTTGGCAAAGTACAACATGGGGCAGACCTGAATTACATTTGGCGTACAAATACGAAAACGTTTAACAACACAAATCTGAACCAGTTTACCAAAATGGATAAGCTCATTCGAAGTAGATTGATCAGAATGTGGACAAACTTTGCGAAAACAGGGTATTGTTTTGTAAATTAAATCATAGAATGTGCCAACATCTAAATTGGCGATATTTCAGGAATCCTACTCCATCGGTAGATGTTTTACTCGAGAATAAAGTATGGCCGAAAGCAAATGCAATTGCCAACAGCACAGATATCATCTGCTTGGATATTGGAGAACACTTAAAACTCGTACGCAATCCAGACAACTACATGTTTACAATGTGGACAAAGTTATATCAAACATACGGCAAACCTAGTGATACATATTAAAACTTTTTTATAAATCGTCATCTTACTCAGCATTTAATATGCCAAACTCAACGTTTTTACTTACATGCATTACAACTTATAACAGCATTGACTCATTATGCAAGCGTAAATAATATTGGTTAATAATAACAAAGGAATAAATAATTTATTATGATTCTTCAGAAAATAACTTCAAAAATGTTTGGAATAGGTGTATGGTTTTGAAAAAGTAACTGATCATGTCTGTAACGTAGTATCTTTGTTCAAGAAGTATGACTTCTTCACGTCAAAGACCAAACAGTTAGAGAACTAAAGCCACGCAAATCTTAAGAATTTTTTGTGAGAAAATATAAAAGAATAGCTATTATTGCATTTTTTAAATTTTACTATAAGAACTGAAGTATTTGAAAAAGTTTTTGTGTAACTTTATAATTAACTAAAAAAAAATCGCCATAAATTTTTGTTTGTTTTTTTGTAACGGACAAATAAAGTAATGAAATTAATTTTTTAAATAAATTGGTTTTTTGTTATAGTGGAAAATATAAAAAAAATTGTAGGGGATAAAAATTGGTGCTAAAAAATAGTGTGATTTCAATCAAGTGAAACGAATTTTAATTAAGAGCATACTATAATGTTAAATGTATGAGTACATTTATTTTATAATATTAATTTAATATAATAATTGTTTACTTTAAATAAACTTACTTTATTTGTATATTTCTTGTAAGACATTTGTGATTGAATTGTAAGCTGAAAATAGCAAGTGTTTGAAATACCAATAACAAGTGCATTATCTTTTTTGAACGTGTCAATTACCTTTGGTTTGATAATATTTAATAGGAAGAAAAAAAGATGATGCGGTTTCCTGCTCTAATCACTTTCAGTCAAAACAAAAGACAAGTATAAAAGCACAATACGCAGTTTACTTCAATAGTTCTGCAAATAACGTAGTAAAATTAAAATAAACTAAAAAACTGTAAGTTAACTTCCCAAAATGCCATTAATATCCACAAAGCGTGAACCAATCGCCAATCAGTTACGAGAATTTGCTGGTCGTAACCAGGTACAGTTTAATGTAAAATTAATTTTAACCAAATAATTTATACATGACTGTTAGAACTTTATTTTATCACAATTTATATAACATGTATATGCATTTAGGATAAGCAAACTTTGACTGAGGATTCCGGGAACTCCATTCCATTCAAAGATGCTTCCCTAACCGTAGGCATACATGGTCCCACACTTATTGAAGATCATCCACAAATTGAAGAACTGGCACGTTTCGATCGTGAACGCATTCCGGAACGCGTGGTTCATGCCAAAGGTGGCGGAGCATTTGGTTACTTTGAAGTAACTCACGATATTAGTGCTTACACCTGTGCAAAAATATTTTCCGCGATAGGAAAGAAAACACCAATTGTTGTTCGTTTCTCACAGGTGATACGAGAGATGGGGTCGGCTGACACTGTACGTGATCCGAGAGGTTTTGCAATTAAATTCAGAACTGAAGACGGAAATTGGGATCTTGTTGGTAATAATACGCCAGTGTTTTTTGTGAGAGATAGTGTATTATTTCCTAGCTTCATACACAGCCAAAAGAGGAACCCAGTGACAAATATACGCAATTGGGATGCTTATTGGGACTTTTTGAGCTTGAGATCCGAAAGCATGCATCAGGTTATGATATTGTATTCGGATCGCGGTATCCCGGATGGTTATAGATTTATGCATGGATATGGTGCAAATACTTTCTCATTCATTGATGAACATGGTAAGGTTACTTGGGTAAAGTTTCATTACCGAAGTGATCAGGGAATTAAAAACCTATTTGCCGACGAAGCAAGGTTAATTGCTGGAAGAGATCCCGATTACAGTGTCAGGGATCTGTATAATTCAATTGCAAAGGGTGATTTTCCAACGTGGACATTAAGCGTGCAAATTATGACCCCAGAACAAAGCACACTTCAAGATTTTGATATTTTCGACGTCACAAAAACATGGCCTCATGCTAGGTTTCCTCTTATTCCAGTGGGTAAACTTATTTTGAATCGTAATCCTTCGAATTACTTTGCTGAAATTGAACAAGTCGCATTTAGCCCAGCGCATTTAATTCCTGGTATAGGGGCATCCCCTGACCGCATGCTTCAAGGACGTCTTTTTTCATATGGTGACACCCATAGATACCGTTTAGGAGTTAACTACCAGCAACTCCCAGTCAATGCTCCTCTCACACCAGTCAGTAATTATAATAGAAACGGACCTGGTACAGTAGATGGACAAGGCGGATCGCCCAATTACCATCCAAACAGTTTTAATGGACCAGAGGCATCCGAACGAGCGGCTAGGCTGAGTGCAGGCTTTAGATTAGTTGGAGATACGACCAGAACCGATACTAGCTTGCTGGAAGATAATTATGAACAGGCAAGAGTGCTATATAGGAGAGTCTTGGGACAAGAAGAAAATCAGCGGCTAGTGGAGAATGTTGCGTATGATTTGCGAAATGCAGCTGGATTTATCCAGCAAAGAATGCTTTCAAAATTTGCTGAGGTTGATGCTGAGTTGAGTAGATTGATAGGCGCTGCGATTGCAAAACATGGACATGTCCATACCAACGCAGAAATATAAAGTCCTTTTATTATGGTATTCTTTCTTTATTTGCTTTAACATGATGATTTACGTTTTATTGAGAGCTTATCAAATAACTACTGTGGTAAGCTACTTTGCAATAAAAAAAATTTTAAATTATATTTTTTTAAATTTTATTCTATCATACTCGTACCTTCTACTTATGAAATGAATTGATTGAGAAGATGCAAAACAGTGTGCTAGCGAGGCGGTTGGACCAAGCAGCTTGTACCTTCAAAATTAATAATGTTTTAAACACTAAGTAAACTAATATTGTACAGCTCAGTAGATCTAGTTGAGTTTTCAACAATTTTACACTAAAGGGTTAAATGAATCATTGTACCAAAATAATGTGTCGCACATAGTATTCTCATAACCTGCACTTCTTCTCAATATTTTCTTTCGACTTTGATTCGCATTATTTGGGACGCCAATGACTTGAATGCCTTAAATATATGACTATTCTAGTTTTGGCTGCTTTGCTATGGTCCGTTTTTACCTATTCAAGCCCATCAAACGCTTATGGAAGAGATCGGACCAGATTGGGGACTTAGGTTAACTTTTGGCGTTGATTAACATGGTTTCGCCCATCTCTCGCTTGTATTGAAAGAAAGAAAATATCAAGAAACAGTTATGACAAATTTCGACTAAACGTTTTCGCGGATGACCTTTGCACATTGCAAATTCGTGCACATTCTTATATTTCCTGCAACTGCAGCTACCTGCAGCGTGTGTCCGATATTTTCATTTCGCAAATATTTGTGGGTATTTCTGGCAGTGATTTTGCGAACTAGAGTGGACACGTGTTTCCGACATTTGTAATTCGAATATATACCCAAAAGGCTAAGCGGGCGCCCGACATTGGGAGATATTTCTTTTTATAATGGTGTTTAATAACAAATGGCACTTATCTAACTTTCCTTTATCTTGCATCGATACATGGCACAGATTTGCCGTCTTCACTTCGTTGGCAAAGTTCACTGTTTTTGCTTGTTGATTCAAAATTGGGCTTCGGTAAATACTTACTTTAATTTTAAAAGTGAGCTCGGTTTTTCAAAAATTCCATCTGTTTCAGATAAAATTCATCTTATCTCTTTGGTGATTTATTGGAAAAGAATAATGGATTTATTGGATCTGTCCTTAATCTGCCGCATTTTTTATGGGATTGTTGGGAAGCTCAGTTGTTCCAGCAACCAGTGCAAAAAAAAGACCAAAAAGTGAAAGGTTTGCTGCTCGTGTCCTGGCAGAACTAGCAATCTGTACCAAGCCTAGTTTTATGCCTTGTAAACCTATTACTTACGAGGTTTACATGGGTAACGCGCTGTACTTGAAGATGGGTCCAACTTGACGCTTTAGTGTAATTGCCGCTTTCCATTGTCCCAGAGGCTTAGTAACTATCTTGGAAAATTAGTCTTGGAGGCTAGCTTTCATCCCAAGGTCCTTCAGTCTTTTTATGAAACACCACTCAAAAATAAAACGCAAACAAACTCAAGTTGAATGAGCTAATATTTTTCAAGGGTGTTCCTAAGGACAAGCCAAGTCAATCTTGTTCAACACAATGTGTGACCAGCATCTTTGTATGTCAGTATTATTAATTCTTTGTAAGATCGTATTTTGCAATAAGGCATTGCACCACTTTTTGATTTCCCCAATTTCGTAATTGGAATGCGCAACAACTTAATGTTGAGCAATTTCCAATTTGAGCTTGAAAATATTGTATATTATTAAGAAATTGAACAATTGATGATTCCCACGCGCTCACATGTCTACTCAGAAAAGTTGAAAAAGATGCACTTGCACCTAGTTTGCCGTTTAGTAAGTTATTTAAGATTTCTTTCTTTCTTCTATTCCTTTGGTTCTGGCCAATATAGGCATAAACCCCTCTGACAATCATTCACTGAAGATCACGTTTACCACATGTTCTGAGATAAAAGATTGGAACATTGGAAAGCAATCCTGCTTATTTCGATCACAACAATTATTGTGGCAAAAATCCTTAAAGCAAATTTATTATGTAAAATTTATTTCGCCGGATTAGGAAGAATTGAGTAAGGAATGTACACCCTGATGCCCGTATATATTTTTACTTATCAGCTGTCACCTGTCGGGAGGATGATGGGG
>JAODGC010033575.1:0-24972 GCA_027574925.1 Ecitoglossa quadriceps | reverse complement strand
ATTATAAAACAAAGAGAGGCAATTGAAAAGAATGCAAACTTAATTCTGGCAACAACTTTTTCCAAATGTTCATTCGGAAAATGCAGATGAGTGTACGTAGTAGTACAAAATTTGGCATGAATGCAGGTAAAATTTCTTGCAACTTGGAGCTTTTAATATACGGATAATGTAAGGCCAAAATAAACATCAAAAACAGCTCCAATTTTTGGTATTAAGTAAACAACTTCAAATTGACAATCACTTACGAATAGAGAAATTTTTTTCTTCATAAGCATGTGATCACGGGTGACAGATATTTCTATACCTAATGGGTCTCCCAACTTAGTAGAATATGATATATTTTTTTGCAATTAAATTGTATTTAATGTTAACAGGATACTTTTACTTTACGAATAAAGTTTTAATCTATAAGATTTGTCTTTTTGATCTATCAAAATTAATCGCACCGAGCTATATCGATGGAGTAGCCTGGAGGGTCAGATGCAAAACTAGTACTTGTTCTATAGTAGTTTTGACGGCCTATATAAGATTGTTTATTCTTTTTAATATTTTCAACAAATTTCTTAAATTTTGCAATAGCTTATCAAATAAAGAGACCATCCGAATTTTTAACATTGGGTAATAATAAAGGACATGAATAAATTTAGGCTAAAACTACTGGTAATCCAATAATACTTATTTACATTATTATATAAGTATATTCACCAAGTTTACAGAAGTTAAATTAATACAAATACCCAATGTGTAATGGCTTGAATGACAATACAGGTATTATATTTGGAGTTTCAGATAATTATTAAAATTACGGTAGTTTTATTATTTCTGCTCATCATTATATTGTTTTTCTGGTTTGCAATATTTCGAATAAAAATAAGTTGTTTTTTAAAATATTAAACTAAGGTCGAATTTGAATTTATGCGTTTTTGTTCGAGGTATTCTATCGAATCTATGATTAATTCAAAACGTTTCTTTTATTGTAGATTATAACCCATTAAGTTTATTGCAAAACTATGGAAACTTTTGCGGAAATACCGAGAATATTTTTGCTTGTTTTAGGGTTGCAAATAATAAAATAAAGCAGGGAGAGAATTCAAGATGACTTAGACCAACATGAGCGCAACCAAGCGCAATGTAGCGTAACGAAAAGAAAACAGCGAACATAAAAAGATTTTGAAAGCATTAAAAATAAATAGGATTACGGTAGGCAACTACATGTGCATCAAATATTACAAGTTCCAATCTATGACGATTATTTCGAGAAAAGTAATGGCCGCTCTTTGGCCTGTGTAGCCTCTTCCAAACAAATGTTGTAGTCAAATATGAAAGCACCATGTGTGATCTAACACTTCTGAAAGGTACCCAGCTAACTGTGTTTGTAGACGAGGCTTTGCCAGATATCATAGTTGTAACTTACGTCCACGACACCCAGGTGTTTCGCGGAGTTTTGCTGGACGCGACAAAAAGGTGAGGCCCAAAAACTAAATTGGAATACTAACTTAAATTGTTAACTAGTTTGCAACTGCTTCTATTATGTTGGTTTTAGAAACTTGCCCTGTGGTATCTCTCAATTGAGCCCTGCATTTGATGCTATTAAGCCAGATGAAGATGTGCTGTATTCAGTAAAACAAAGATATGCTTATGCAGATTCAAAATATACACAAATATCCCCTGGTGCTGCAATTCAACCTACAAGAAGCCTTAAAAACAATAAGCTTGGTAGAATGACAGTGCGCTTACGGCCACGCCAAGTGCTTTGTTCAAAATGCAAAGATATTTGCAATGAGAATTCAGAATCTATTACAAGAAAGAGGAAAGCAGTTGATGTTGATATGTCAATACATCCAATACAAGCTGTAGTTAGCTCTGCTACTGTGACAGCCCAACCAGCACCAAATGTATTAGCAAGTCCTTCAAAGAGAAGTGCAAACGCGCCGGTTACACGTTCTTCACATGCCATTTTGCAAGGGCAGATGCAGCAACAGACATCCACAAAACCTTTACCTAAAAACCAAATGAAGGATCAAGGTGCTCTTAGTGGGATTGTTAATAAGCTAAATATTGTAAACAATAAGCGCGCGTTAAGTTTATCTAATCAAAATACTAACATACTCGAGACACAACAGGAGGGGGATGATAAACGCTTAAAACGTGTAATTTTAACTAGAAAGAAATCTGGTTTAATTAGTGATAGGGAAAAGGAGGGTGAAAGCAGCACAACGCAACCCGCTATGAGTGCCAGTGGAGCAGCCTTGAATAACAATATTAATAATGCAAGTAACACAAGAACAATTAAAATTTGTTATGGGCCTCAAAGAGAAGGCACTGTTTTGAAGATTTCTGCACCAATTGAACCATTACAAAAGATGGTTGTGAACAATGAGCAGGATATTCCTGAAGAGAATGTTGTGAAAGATGAGATTGCATGCAAAGCCACCAGAAAAGCATTGAAAAGGGCAAAAAAGGCAAAGAAAAAGATCACCTTGCATAAGATAGGATCTCCAGGTGACAAGCATTGTGATATAAAATTTTTAAATTTATTTATACTCATAGAATATCTATTGTATTTTCAGAGCAATGTACGTCAAGGTATAATCCATCTACCTCGTATACGATTGGCTCGTCGTCTCCGCGCTACACAGTTGGATCTGCTTCACCTAGGCATGGGTTAGGTAACAATTCTCCGCGTTTTGTTGCAACACTACCTCCTATACCCGTCACAGCTTTTGAGCCGCTGCCCAAGAAACGTAAGCATAAGCCGAAGCATAAAAAGAAACACAAGGAGGATAGACAAGAACGCGATCGCAAGCATAAAGAAGAAGGTGATGGCAAAGATGAAGAAAAGTGTCTTACCCAGAAATTGTCTATTAATTTGAAACGTCTAAGTGGAACATATACTACATCAATTGTCGCAGATGCAACTAGCACAACGAGTAGTATCGGTGACTACAACGATGAAGAGAACCAAGATGAAAATGAAGAAAATGATGATAGAATTAGTACTTTTGAGATAAATACGGATCGCGATGATGACTCCTCAGAAGATGTTCCTGATTTTCCACCTGGTCCTCTCCGCCTAAAACTGAGTAGCAAAAATTTAAATTCTGCTCTCAGCGCTGAAGGTATGCATCTGCACAAAGCGTTATCTTGCGTCATTTACTATTCACCAAAATGTTTATAATGGCAGGGGGGCACTTGATAGCCGGTGATGTGGTTTGGGGCAAAATACAGGGTTTTCCATGGTGGCCTGGGAAGATTTTAACTATCACAAACTGTGATAACGGACCACAACCTCAAGCACATGTATCATGGTATGGGTCATCGACATCGTCCTTGATACAATGTGAGAATTTAAGTCCGTATTTAGCAAATTTTAAAGTAAGATTTTCCACAACATCATAATGAAAATGTTTAATACCGCAATAACTTTGTGTAGGCGCGATACAATAAAAAGAAAAGAGGGCCATACAAGGAAGCCATAAAACAAGCAACCAACGAAGCTCGCGTTCTTGCCGATCTCAAAAACTCGGATGCAATGGTGTCTCCGTCTTCAACGACAGCATTGGCCTCAGGTACTTCTCCTGCAACACCATCAACCTCGGCCTCTCCGTCTCGTATGATAATGCTCGTGCAGCCAGCGCTAGCATCACCACGTGAAATTAACGTTATTTCTTAGGAATCATAAATCCTAGGCTAAATCTAGGTAACGGATTCGATATTTAGTCGTCGATAACGTGCTTAACGAATTTAAAAATATATCAGAGTTTTAGAAACACAATCCTACTGACAAATATTCACACGTAAAATATTCGTATGGTTTGAGTATTCAATTGAAGTGATTTGAGTGTAATACAATATTCAATAAGTATATGGAATAGTAAAAGTACTATGTGCAAGTGGAGAAACAAATTAATGTGATATTATAGCATAGAAATTAATAGTATAGGGAGATCCTAAGGACCCGCAGGCAAAACAAACTAGTTAAAGCTAAAATTATAAATATCTATTAAAGGCAATTCAATTGAAAACTATAATTAACAGCTGTTTAAAATATTGCTTAAGAGCTGAACTGGTCAAATTTGAATTTTTCATTTATTGCAATATTAGCGTGCACAGTTCTATATAAAATGCAAATTGACTTAATTGCATTTTGTATTTCTTAATCATTGTATTTATGCTTGGTACAACAACATATTTATCGCAACTTACTGGAGTAATGCACAGCTCCCGTTTTCAAATTTTTGATGGGAATTATAGAATTTTATTCTTTGGAACTACACCAAAAAGACGTATTTTCTTTGCTGGTGACACTCTATTCATATATATGTAATGTGTTTATGACATTGTAATACATATAGGACTTGTACTGCAAAAAACGAAAGCATGTATTGAAAAAGGCTTGAATAAATGATTTTTTGCGAACAAAAAATAATGCAAAATCAGGCTACTTAAATACACAGAAATTTTCGAAAGCGGACTTGTTCCACAAATAATATTAAAACCTAACGAGCGAATTTAATGAGAGAAAAGAAAAAGGAAAATCAAACCATTGTTCGTGGCATCACACATTGTGATATTCGAAAGTTTTATAGAGAGTCCCATACTTTCTATGTCATTGATATGTCAAAGTAAGAAATCACTGCAATCAAAATTTTCAATGATTTTTATCGACTTCACAAACCCCATTGATTAGAGTGAAACTATCTTATCAAAACACGATTCGATTGCACGGAATATTGCATATAGGCTAGTAGCGATCAAAAATTACATAGTTCTGCAATCCAGATAACAGTTACGTAATGCTGCCTGCCTAACCAGGTATGACAAATGTCATTTCATAAGGGCAGTGGGCAAGTAGGGACAATAGTGAAGGAGCATAGGATAAGAAATTAGAGGGCTAGTAAAGCCAGGCGATAAACAATTTAGCAATTTGCTGAATTAGAAATCAAAGAAAATGCTATTCAATAATATACTGTTCTTAGTACTCTTGTGCTTATTGCCTCTCTATGTAAATGCAGTAAGTTTTTAATGTGATTTATTATTGATTATTAGATCATATTTTAAAATATCTTTTTAAGAATATTGATTATGATGGAATCGTTCATATTAAATTAGAGCATGGATTAGATGGTAGTGCAAATCCAAAATTTACTGAACGTGGAAACATTAGTATTCACAGTCTGAGACTGGGCAATTCAATAGTTAATCAGAAAATATCAGATGATGACCGTGTTAGAATTCGTGCCTTAGGTATGGCAAATAAGTACTATCAGCTTAGGGCCACTTTAACAAATGGTAATGAGCAACAGATATTTACTTCACTTGTGAAAGCTGTAAGTCAAATTAATAGCAGTTGTATTAATTTATCAATTTTTTAATTTTACAGTGTATGTTAATTGAAGCTGAACTTAATGATATCATCACTATAACTTTGGATTATACTGGAAAAGTGATTACAGTAACTCAGTCAATTGCATCAACATCAGCATGTCAAGGCAGTTCTAATGAATTAAGTAAATTGAAGAACTTCTTAACTGATGTGCATGTGAGACATACTCATAGTGGTCCTGCGTATGTATTTTTCAGCATTTTCAACAAACCACAGAAATGTATAAAATACCAAATGCTTTTTGTATTTCAGACCAGACACAGCATCTTATGTACAAAAACTTGAACGAGAACGTGAGGCTCGTGAAAAAGGCGATGTCAAGGATAATAGATCATTCCTTGCTAAATATGTAAGTTATGATGAAATACTTGTCACTTATTTATAGTTTGTGCTTTTCAGTGGATGTACATAATACCAGTTGTTCTTGTAATGGCCCTATCGTCTGCAGTTAACCCCGAGGCAACTGGAGGCCAAAGATAAATCCACACGAGTCCCATTTCGTTGTCGTTATTCTAATTTCAACAATAAATTCAAATAGTAACAAAATTATAGATGACATTTGAATAGTTGGCTATATTTAAAAATTGTACTAACACATGTACTAACATTTACGAGTCCTTCAGCATCTCAGTATTTTCAGCCTTTGATTTGTTCTCTTCTGCTTCTTTTCCCTTTGCTGTAAGTTTTGCTATCATTCCCTCGTCCTTCGCCTTCTTGCGAGCATCCTTCATGGCTTTCTTTTGCTCCTTCTCTTTCTTTTTCAGTAATTCCTTGAAGCGATCATCGCGAGGATCAACGGTATATCCGAGGTCACGCCGGACTTCTTCGATTAATTTATCTTTGCGGTCCTATAGGAATTTCATTAATAATAAAAAATACTATTCATAAGCTTTTATACCTTTGCTTCTTTAGCTTCTGCTTCCTTCTTGGCCATCTTTTCAAATAACTCTTCTTGCCATGCCTCATTTTTCTTCATCTTCTCTGATATATCTGCTTGCCTTTTGGCAATTTTTTCTTCTAGAGCTTTTCTTTTTGCTTTGGCTATTTCCATTAACTCCAAAACTTCTTTGGGGTGTGCAATTGACTCATATTCCTTCTTCTGTGCAATTTCATCCTTACTCCAACATAGGGCTGGATCAAAGTTACTTTCATTTCCATATTTACCATAAACTTTTCGCTGATATTTAAGGGTTGAATGTACCCAATGTTTAGGTTCCTTGTATGGAACTTTATTGTTTATGATGTTTTGATGTTGTATATTTAAACCAGATTTGTTTCGACTTTGATTTATTGCTGCCTCATGTAACTCAGCTTCTTCATCCAGAACTGTAAAATGTGAAAAAGAATTAAATAACAATATGTTATAGAAATATAATGTAAATATTTACCCTGTGAACCCTCTGTCAATGCTTCTTGTTCAATTTTTTCAATATCTAATTTTTGTGCATTAGATTGACATCGAAGATGTGATAACCGTGGAATTTGCGCCTGAATAAAGCGTCTTATTGGTAGTGAAGGCAACATACTAAGACTTTATCTTGCATAAAGGAGAAGCCAAATTATTATCCAATTACTATTAAATATTTTCTTCCCTGCTTATATTCGTAATACGCGGAATGCGCTGCTACAGCTGGTGTGCTGGGTTAAACATGGATCGATCGATCGTCTCCTACCGTCACTACTCTTCCATAGACTTCACTTTAATGTACGAGCATTGTCATACGCGTTACATGTAGAGTACTCTAGATCCATAGGCAAGGAAAACCGGGAAAACGCAAACAGGATAAACGTGACAAACTATTATTGTAAGGACCAGGTTCGTAATGACACACTATAGATTATATTCCTCAAAAATAAACTTTATGGTGTTTTAGCCATTTTACCTATCTAATGTAACCAATCAAGAGCAGTTAGTTACCCCTAGTTTAATCAGATACACAAGATATACTATTCATACATTCAATAGATCCGCGGTGGGAAGTATAACAATTACTTATGAACAGCCTCTGTAGCATACTTGACAAACCGAAATCCTGCGAATACCTCCGTTGGGAGCGTTGTAGTTAAAGCCGAAGAGAGGTCTGCATCCTGCAGAACAAATGGTCTACCTACCAGGCGGCCAGTGATGCGAGTTCGAGTACGGTGTTGACCTATAACCGGCAATACCCATACGCCGCAAAAATTGTGAAAACAAAGGGCTGATCCCCCACTTATAAAAAGGATTTAAAACCCAAAAATAGGGTAGCAACACTCCCTCGGGAGAGAAACGCCATTAATAATGAACTAAATATGTACAAAGTTGAAAACTTCGGCCGGGAGTGGTAGTCTTTGACATTAAATATAGGAACGACTGCAACACTAAGCAAAACGTTCTTTAAACTCCAGCTACCATTGCAATAATGTTCCAAACATACTTTTTTTAAGCATATCAAACGTAACAATAAATTAAATAAATATGTGTTAATTTACATATAATTGATATTAATGATATGGTGAAGCTGAATTTGTTGATGAATATGATAAATCAGTTGGCTCCATTGCAAATTCATGACGCTCCGAATTGTGACTAGGACTACTGTTGCTGCTACTGTCACAATTGCTACTTCCACTACCTAATGAAGTACCATACATCTGCAGTCGCCGAATGATATCGTGTAATTGAGAATGATTGTGTCCGCTGTAAGAGACTACATTGTGCTCAAGCAGTCCAGTGGTAAGACATCCACCGCAATGCAGATTACGTTGCTTTACGCATACCCACGTAGTTCGGGTGGGTTCCCCGCTATATTTGGTGTAGATATGGCCGTTGTGTATGAGCACAGGTAATCCTCGTTTGCTCTTTAGTATCATCGCACGATCTATAAACATTTCAATAATTGCATTCCGCATTAAATCTTAAGTACAAATTTACCACCAGGTCCTTTACTAGCGTTTTCACTGATTTGATGTACATCTATTTCAATAGCATCTCCATTTCCACCTGTACATTCCTCATGCCCCTTTCCTATTGTAGTATCAACATCAATTCCAATTTTTATTGATTTAATATCTTTTGCGCTGTCTATATCTGATGGTTCCAGTTTAATATCAGTAATTGGAGATACAGTCTTCAATGCCTGCTTCTCTTGGCAAATCATATCATCGAATTGTCGATTGGCGAAAACCAGTGACAACGATTCCTTCTTTTTTTTTGGTTGTACAGGCAGACCAATAGAGTCTAGATTGTGAATGAGTTCACAGTCCACATTCGACGGATGAGACTTTGTTCGTTTTGTATCTTGTTTTACTGTACTTATTGTAGGTGATTCAATTTGTGGATAATTTAGAGGTTTTGGCTGCATACATTTGGTTTGTGCTGCTATTTGATCATGAGCTTGTAAGGAACACAATTGATTTAAGTCAGTATCCTGTAAACATATCATCTATAACTTCCAATTGATATATTTGTAAAATATTGAACTCACTTGATTGTATTTTTGATAGTGTGCACACAATTGCTTGCCATTATTATATTCACCAGAATTCTCTGTAAGTCCTTTCACCTTTAGCATCTCCGCTACCTTCATAAATGCAGGTAAATCATCTTGATTAACTTTTACTTCACCTTGATAAATAAACACTAGCAAATTTTTAAGTATCTTGTGTTCCACATCTTGCAATATAATTATTGGATGTTTGCATGGATTAGCATGAAACAATTCTTTGAAATAAGGGCTGCAGACAGACAACACCGTTTTATGAGCCTTGAAATATTTTCCATCCACAGCTAGTGTGACATCCACAAAATCTTGCTCTCTAAAGAGTGACTGGAATCCAATACTTAAATTTGAAGTAAAATGGTTCCAGCTTAATGAGTACTGTTGAGTGTCCATTATATTTCAGTCTAAAAATTAACAAAAAATGCAGCCATTACATATTAGCCAAGGGGATGTTTTATAGGTAATTTACAAATCAAGCCAATCAACATTTGACTAATCAAATCACTGTTATTGTGAAGAAGCAATAGCAATTGATAATTAAGATGCTTAGCCAAAACAAAGAAGATATTTACGTTTCATATAGATGTTCACGCTGACCAGGATTATTTATTATAAATTTTGGGTCACACCCGGCTAAAATTTAATAAACTACGAAAACGGCTCAAGTTCATCCGACTGAAACTGGCAAGTTTAAGGTAACGTAGATAACCTAATAAGGCGTACCGACACCTCTATCGGTTTATATCTCAAATTATTTCCAACAACAAATGCCCGAATCGCCTTTTTCAATCTCTCTGTAATTTGATATCATAACCTCCTAAGGCTCCCAATCCTCGCTCGAGAACCGCGAGGGAGCAAACGCAAGGAGGTGGCGGTGCCAACGAATTCGACGTTGGTGGCGGACTGCTGGAGAACAGTGATACCATGGGGGATATCGATAGGTTAGTCTAAAGTAAAATCGGTATAAGTGTCTATGCTATTTAACACAATGAGCCTGTTGTTTAGCAATGAAAGCATAATTGTTATCTCACATGAAAAGTATATTCGTCAAGTGTATAAAGATACAAAGATAGCATATTATCTCAATAAAAAATTGTTTGCTATTGAGGAACCATTTAAAGCATCTGAGAATTCTACATTTACATTGAGACCACAACGTTCTCTGAATTATATAAAGAAAAGAAATAAAAAGTTCAACAAACTACAAAACTCGATAGATGAGTATTGCATTCCAGCAAAGATATTCAAATTAAATGAAGAAAACATTTCAAAATGTTTCCAGTCTATCAAATCTGCAAAAGATATATCTGAATCTGTACAGAATAATTTCCTGAACTCATCATTACAACAATTAAATGAAGGCATAAATAATGCAGCCAGGACATGCATACCAAATTTATGTGCACTAGATACAGTTGCCAGCCTTCAGGAAAGTGCTATAATTAACTTTGATTATTTTAAAGGATCTAATTTATTTCATCATTATGTAATAAGGAATTATAAGGAAATTGACTTTTTATTTCCACCAAACTGTTCATTTATTTGCAATGATATTTTAAGTTGTTCTCTGGAGGAAAGATTTGATGTTATTGTGATTGATCCGCCTTGGAAAAATAAAGCTATTCGACGCAAGAACAGGAAAAAACTTCCAAAGATTGAAAACTCTCAAAGTGGCAAAGCAAGTACCAAGGTGTTTGGATATTCAATCATGACAAGTGATGATATTGAGCAGGTTCCAATAAATGAATGGCTGGATGTAAATGGTATTGTGCTTGTGTGGTGTACAAACTCAAGTGAGCATCAGGAGTCTTGTCTAAAATTCTTTAAAAAGTGGAACGTTGTTTATATGACCAAGTGGTACTGGTTAAAGGTAACCACTCACGGCAAGCCAATCCTACCATTTACAAAAGAAGCTCTGCACATCAAGCAACCCTACGAAGTAATTATGATTGGTGCCCGAGGCGCTGTGTTATCCAATTGGGGAGTACATATGAAAGAGAAGATGATTGTGAGTGTACCTTCAGCACTGCATTCACACAAGCCGCCATTAGTTGATGTTCTGAAGCATGTGTTCAATGGATGTTTGAGCAACTTCAAGGGCTTGGAAGTGTTTGCAAGATATTTACTTCCAGGCTGGACAAGCATTGGGAATGAAGTGTTAAAATTACAAAATGTATGTTTTTTTGACGTTGAAAAAGAATGAATTATTTGTAAATTTCAACAAAGCAACATTATCATTATCAAATATTTGGCTAGACCATGTTTACAATGGCAATCAAGTGTATTTCACTCTTCAATTAAACAAGTCTTATCATATCACATGAATTGTATAAACGTCATTAATACAAAATGTCTCAAAGTCAACACCACTGACGCTCTTTATAATGAATGGCCCGGAAGGCAAGCTTATTTGATCCATTTACGTTCCTTTGGTATTTGTTGTTTCAACGATACTGCCTAGTGATTGACCTAACCTAACTCGCTGGCCAGCAGCGATGCTAAATTTGAAACTTTTTGGTGCTTCAAATAATAGCACAATAGTTGAACCCATGCGGAATTCACCAATCATTTCTCCTTTGTTTATTGTGATTTTATCACCGAGGAATTTCTGATTCATGGTTTTAATTTTTCTGTTATTAGTAGTGAGCGAACGGTCGAAATATACACGCATTGAACCCACGTTTGTGGCACCTAAAATTTTTTTTGTTATTTTATGCATATTATGTATCACTTGAAATTGTTTTCTTACCAACTGGTGTATATGAAAAAAAACCATGTTTCCATTCACCAATATATACAGCCCTCTCGTTGATACAAAATAGTCCAGGAATCCATCGAGCTATACTGGGATTCACTGATAGCAATTGCCCTGGAAAATGTCGGCGATACAACGGTTTCCAATCTGTTGGAGAGTGGAAACGGTGATAATCTCCTGGGGCGAGGTAAATTACGCACTGGTAGAGGCAGTGGTCTTTACTTTTGTTAATTAGTAGTGTCTTATCGTAGTCCGTAATTATATGATTATTTTGAGGCAACACATTCCCAATGTTTTCTCCGAGAAATTGTTCTATTGAGTAGGTTATTCCTTTGACCTTAAAAAAATATAATCGCAATTAAATTTAATAGTGTTTAGTAATACACAGACAAGAAACACATATGCTTTATAATCTTCAGTGGCATACATCTGTAAGATGATTAATAAGTCGCATGTCAAGTGTTAACTGGTTGACGGGCAATTTTTTGTTTGATTACTATATGATTACCGCGAAACCACTGACCTTGCAATCAATTCTGTGTTTGTTTACGTCCGATGCCTAAGAAATACTGATTATTGTGATATAGAAAACATATTGCAATTGGAATATTCTTATATAAATTAAGCGAATGGAGTGGTAAGAGAGTAGTTTTAGTAATCCCCTCATATAAATGATAGTATTATTGGTATATTGATGATGACACCATATATATAACATTTCAGTGAAACATACCTGCTCCACCTTTCCGGACGTAACAGCAGTAACATGCAAAACACGACCATCGCATGGTGATACTAGTTCGCTATGTTCATCAATAGATCTTGCGCCGTCCTTTAAAGTCCTAACAACATGACACATAGAAAATTATAGAATTCCGAATTAATACGAACATTCTTACCTAACAAAAAAATCAGACAATGACTGATATGATTTCAAATCATTATTTGCTGCCTCATCTAAATTTACACCAAAGAAACTAGAGTACATTCCATAAAGATAAGGCCGCAGAAATTCAGGTTGATTTAATTCTGCTAGTGCTCCCCAACATCGACTGAATGCTTTTAGTGGGAGAATTGTATAAGCATCCACTTCTAGTTGACTGGCAACACGTTCACCCGAATTCTTTCGGTATGCCCGCCATTGCATCACTGCCACCAAGCATAATCCAATGGGTAAAAATCGGGTTACTATTCCACGCCATTCTCCTTGTTTGCCACCAGATTCGGACCCACCTGAAACATTAACATTCAGATGGAAATTTTATTTTAAAAGAATTTTATATGCCCATAAGAATGCTACCCTTCGTTGGATTTCTTTGTTTATTTCAGACCTTCAACTTCAATGGACAAATATTCCAAATATGCGACATACGCGCTGTAGTAGTCCGCGTAATAGAGCATCTCTGTGTAATTGTACATCTTGAAAATAATTCGCCAATGTTTTTTAAATTGCGATGGATCCGTGCGCTGTGCATTTGATAACGGTCAATGACGAAGTGGCCTTACTATATGCAAAGCAGGCAGACAATGAATAGATGAAGTTGGTGGTGGGCGGTTGTGTGGCAGCACACACACAAAATTGTAAATAATACAGAGGTCACGTTCTTTGGTTGTGCGCTAAGCGTGATAACGCAGTTAATAACATTGTAAACATTTGAATCATGCAGCGTTCGAATCATTATTGGAAGAATGAGAAACTGGTTGCATATTGTCACATTATTGTGGAAAATGAAACAATAACATACCACGTTGGTTTGTAAATCGTCGATTCATTAGATCTCCTCTTTTCACTGGTGAATATTTTATTTTCATAGCCAATATGGAATAGTGATTGCGCTCAATACAATATAAAGCTTTCCATTGTCGCCAGTGTGAGCTGTAATCATAATGCATAGGTTAAGATTTTAATTTTCAATGTTTCCAAAGCATAAAAACTTTACTAACTAATAATACGAGTGATGGCAATCTTTGTTTATAATAAATTTATTGACAAAAATTGTTCTACTCACTTTTTAAAGCATCTGTATGTTATAAGTTGCATTTTCGACTATCTTTTGTTGTAAATGCCTGTATCACAAGGTAGAAGTGCAAACGCAAGTCCTACAAGCCACATACACTGTTAGAAATGTAACGTAGGCAATTCACAATACGCCTTATATGGGCATTGTTGTTTTATGTGCTTTACAGATCTTATGGATAATCTGGTTAACACAGATTTTATAAATATATCAGCCAAAATACTCCAATCAACTCAGCTACTTAACACACGCAAGATACTGATACTGAGTTTTCCCAGAGTTGGGTAATGGACAAATGCTGAGAGTATACTGGGACATACTCATCCCAGTACTTTCAACGAAAAAAATACGTATTATAACTTATATTAATATAAAATGATTAATATTAAATTCTAGATATTCGTAAACACTAAATAGAAAACAGGAACTTAAATCCGGATCACTTTTCCCAAGTTGACCAGCGACTATATCGATCACCTTAAAATAAATACAAAATATTAATGTTTTCAAATTCTTTAGATGAGAATACATTATACTCTTTGAATTTCCAATAAGTTCATTCTCTTTCAATGTCCACACTAAGGCTGGAGTACCTGGCACTCCCAAAATAAGATGGCTTGAACACAAATCTGATTAGAAATTCAACAAGAAATGTACCATGGAACAAATCTTGAATAAACACTACCAGTCAATGTATCTCTTTCGACTTTGATAAGCCAGATTAGGTAAGTCGTAGATAGTAGCGATTTTGAAAATCCCACAGCTAGTACTGTGAAGTTTATATCCACCATATGAAGAACAGGACTGATCATGATCGTGTGTAGTATGTCTCGGCCTACCCTCACTATCCTCACTATATATTGTGGATGGAGTGTTTATAAGATATATTTCATCCTTACTAAAAGGTTTTAAACCTACAGTCAGTTTACATGAGAGATTATATTTAGATGGTACTTGATTATCGGCATATAATGTGCATTCTGTTGCTTACGCAGTATTCGTGTAAATTTTGGTTGAAGTGTCACATACCATGCAGTTCTGAGCGCGCGTACATCTAATAAGCAATCAGATTGAGCTGTGCGTAATTACTCAGAATTTGTTTGAAATATTTGTGGTTGACACCAATTTCATATTGACACATCTGAATTCGCGTTTGCTGTATAACAGTCACTAGAATATAGAAAAGGTTTTTCTATTAATTTAATTTTTGGCCATTGTTCCTACTTATCCTAACACTTGATTCGAAATCGAATTTGTAAAAATCATTTGCTAATTACAAGTCATACCCATGCGTCCTGGGTTTAAAATAAGTGGGATATATTTCAGACAACTAAATGTTCAAACCTATCAATGAACTCATTTCACTCGCTGTAGGAACGATCCTTATTTTAGTTTTGATAAAGAATGGATAAATGTGCAAATCGCTTATATTTGATTTAAAGTTCCTATACATGACCTCTGGTATCTCAGATAACTACGGTTTCAGCAATAAAAATAATAATTTAAATATTCATCTAAATTACAGTTTTTATTCTTTGGAATTAAAATTATATATCTCATATTATATTTACTCATTTCAAAAATGCTGCGTGGACTTTTCGGCTAAATATTATGGTTTTCACTGGATAATTTCATTCCAATCAATGAGATCTGTACCCTTATCTACAAACAATTTGATTGTACTAGGTGTTTTTTAAAAACTATATCCCAAAAACAAATCTTATAAGAAGGAACTAAAAATTGCTGAGTAATGTACGCTTTATGCAATATTAGAAAAACAAATAACTTAAAAGCTATAAATTTTTAAAAACCTAATCTCCTCTAACGAGAAAACATCTAAACTTTCACAACCAAAAAATCAAAGTCAGATAAGAATACAGAAACCCTGTTGATTTTTGTATGTGAAGCCTACAACAAAATATTTTTTTGGTTTTTCTCATTTTTCTATTTGTTGTATTCAGGCGCCGCTATTCCTCGTCTCTTCTCTTCAAATTGTTTACCTGATTGATTAGAATAACACATTTTTCAGCAACAAGCCCATAACCTATTAATACGTATATTATCTTCCCCAGAATTGCGTTAATATTGTGATTATATGTTTGAATATATTACGAATCTACCTTAACCGTTATTGAATCGTTTTTTTACACGAAATCTTGCATTTGTGTTGCATTTGCATTCCCTGTGCACACTATAGAACATGTGCTAATAATATATTGCATTAGGGAGTAAAAACACAATGATTGGCAGTGTATGTAAGGTTATAGAATTGCTGAAAATATAACTGGTAATCACAGGTTTGTTTTGCAATTTATATCCATTCTTTTTGAAATTGTCTAATTGATGCACTATTCAATTTATATGTTTTGACTCTAATGATAATGTTGGTGTCATTTGGGCATATCTTCAATATCCATTAGCCTGAAAATTCAAGGCATTTTATAAATTTACTCATTGCTTATGTAAAGATGCATTGGTTGTATCAGTTAGCATACTCTGTTTTTTGAGACTAGGCTTCCTCTGCTTCTGTGTGTACTGCATTCTTTAATTTGACCAATAATATTCTTGTTATTGCTATATGTATAACTACATACAAATTTATACTTACTTTGCATGTATTTGTTAATGTTTTCATAAATTATTCACTCATTTATTCCATAAATCCAAACTTTTTATAAAGAAAAGAAGCTCCAATATAAGCCTTATATTTATTACACAAATCTTATGTCTTCAGTTCTTCACAGCCTCCCTGCAAAAAATTGATAATGTAAAGCAGCATTACGGTAAAGTTATTTAGTATTTTACCATTATGTAGACAACGTAGAAGATACTAAAATTGACTGAACCTCATCACGTGCAAAGAAACACGAATTCTTGAGCATCTTGGACATGTTTTTCGCTTTTTGTAAACTGTGGAATAAGCATATCTTGTGTATGCTGGAACATATGGATTTGAAGTTTCTTTTGTTTTTGATGTTAATTACGAAAAGTTCTGAATTATGCAGCTTGTGCTCCTGTAGTTATGTAGGTTGGGTTGTCTATATTGAATTGACTCGAGTTGATATTACAGCTGTTTTGATATGCTCGGATCTCTGCGAGCTTAAATTCAATAAAAATTGTTTTACCCGAAGTATTTCCTTTAGTTCGTAAATATGTCATTAGCTACTTTAAAGAACATTACCAAGTTGTGCAGTCGGAATAAACCAATTCTTTTCGCAGCTGTACGAAACCGTAAGTTGATCTGTGGTTTTTAAGGTGGATCAAGTAATCAAAATATGGATTACATAATACTTGTGTGCCTTAATAGATTGGAACAAGGATTATAAACCAGGCGATTATCCTGTAACTGCTGAACAAAGAGATGCTGCTGCTAGAAAGTATGGGATCCATCCTGATGATTATAAACCATATCCTAATGATGGTACTGGCTTTGGTGACTATCCGGACTTCCCAATGGAATCAGCAGATTCAAAGGATCCATTTTATCCATGGGACAACCCAGAGTTGAAAAGGAATTTTAAGGAACCTGTTAAGAGATAGAACTAATAATGTTTAACAATAATTTGCAATATAATATTCTTTTTTCAGTTGCATACTGAATTTGACCTTATTGGGGAAGACCGCTATGATGTTAGTTTCAAACATAGAGTACCACTTCTAAAACAATTAGCACAATTTTTGTTTGTCATGTTTGGATCATTTGGTATTTACTACTATATGGAGAATATGAAGCAATTTCCTGGTTTACTGCCAAAGCAATATCCACATAAGGGAGTGAAACATTACACATTTGAAAGTGAGTAATTTGGGACAAAAGAAAGATTGATGGTGAATGATTGTGAAGGGGTAGTATAATTAATAAAAATATATTGAAAAATATGCTCATTGATATAAAAAACAAAACTTTCTGTTAATAATAAATAAGTGTGAGTAAAATAAGTTATATAGTAAGAACTGTACAATATTTAAAAAAATAATTCTACAAAGTCGTTACACCAGAAAATTAAACGTTTAAGTAGATGATTTACTGTAGTGGTAAGCTCGTGCCATGGTATTAAACACGTGCGATTATTTCAATGTATTATCGACCGTTTTGAAACAAATTCGATAATATGTGACCTGCGCGAACGTTTTCTCATCGGCCTTGTTTTGCCTGCTGGTGAGTTGCGGCTCACCAACGTTCATGCTCGAACGCAAAGTGCGCGTTATGGAATCGCATTATGTGCGTGCACACCAGAGAAGACGGAAGCAAGTAAACAGACTGATATAAGTGAAACGTGAGCAACAGAAATCAGTATTAGTAACAAATAATGATGTAACTGTTTTGTTAATATAATACGGGAATATTAAGCAAACTAGATATACTTCAACTCAAATACAACATTTCAAGGTAAAAGATTCATAGAATGTTGGATTATTTCGTTAATATATATAGCATTAATTAATCAAAATGTACAGAGTGATTAGCATCATTGACGGTATTTTGCCATATTGATTCATCACACTTGAAACTAATTTTATTTACGGTATTAACATGGATAATTGTTACTCATTGGTCTGTTTCCTTATTTTTATTAGAAGCAATTTTGCAAAGTTAGTTAAAATTGTTTGATTACTTAGTAACTTGGGCAGAATTTTTGTTTTATGGAAATAGTTATACATTATTTTTTTTCTTTGTTTAAAATTCAACATGTTTATTATGATTTAATGCATCTTGATTTGTTGACTCCATAAGTTGAAGTTTAACTCAATGACCAATCTTAGCAAACACATAATTAATTTTAATTTGCCTGTATTGTTGGATGTTGCAATTCTCACATGATTTCAGAACGGATGCTACAATTGAATAAACTGGTTTGGATTAATTATTTGAAACGTTCATTTGTTCTACCAATGTTATTATTAATAAATGTATCCTTTAGAAAAGAAACCAGTATTCTTAATGAATTAAATATTTAAAAGATTTAAGCCTTAGCTTGTGGAGACCGTATAAATCAACTTGTTTCGAAGAAGTCAACATTTAAAGTAACTGACTATATAATTAGCGTTACTGTCTGTGGTTTCACTTGCATAACCAGACCTTGTTCTTCTGTACAAACATATCATTAAAATTATATAAGCGACGTATGAATGTCGACATTAATGAGAAAATGCAAGAAGCACTCGTTAGCTGTCGTTAACGAACAAGAAATTCCAATATAAAATATACAAACAATATAATATGACTTATTTGCTTATCGTAACAGTCTACATTGATGGGTTTATTATCTAGGATAATATATTAATGGCTTTATAGTACAATTACTCTATGACTAGCATTGAATTCTTTATTTTGTTCAAATAACCTTTGATACTGCTATTATATTCCGTATGAAGATATTTGCACATCTGAGCAATAAGTTTTAATTAGTATCAGTGGAACATAGGAAGTATTTTTTTGCACGATTCAGAAAACATGAGCCTTATCAGGTTTTCAAGGTTTTAAATAGGTCGGTAGAATTGTGACGTTATATAGTCATAGAAGTTGATTCATTGTAAAAGAAAAGTAATAATTTCAAAAACATTTGGAAAAATCAAGCAACTTTCGGGTTATTTCATTTAAAATTCAACGTTGCATCGAATCGAATAAATGTTGCAATCCATGGAATATTTCTGTAATGCATTTGACGATAGTAATTAATTGAAAAGTTGGAATTTGGCAGTTGAAAAAAATTCTTAAAGCATAATATCTAAAGTCCTAAGGAGCAAAAACCTATTCTAATAATGTATAGACAATGTAATACATAAATGACTCAGATTTTTTAAAAAGTTGATATATAACACAATTATATTACTTGGCACCACATAATATATTTCTTTAGTATTCAAAGCAAAACACATGCACTTGCATATTTTTATCATTTGTTTACTTTTGTCGTTTAACTCTTTTTGTAATCGTTCAGATAAAGATGAAGCTAAACGAACAATTTAATTTATTCAGTTGTTATTCTACAGTTGAACAGTATAGACGACTGAACCATGGATCAACAATTGGATTTGTCTATTTCCGCTGAATCGGAGCAAACAATATTTAATGGTGCACAAAACATTTTACGGGTGATAAGACCACAATGGAATTCAAACGAAATAATTTACAAGGCAAGTATCGTGTGCTGTAAATATTTGTAATTTGTAATATATTAAAAACCATTATTTCTAGATGTTATCAGATGGAATCACTAACAAACTAGTGCGATGTAAGGTCAATAATTGCAACCCAGACGAAGCTGTACTCATTCGAATTTACGGAAATAACACGGATATTTTAATTGATCGCAGGGCGGAAACTAGGTAACTAAACTACTTTATCAATTTGAATTAAAGTATAGATATGTTTTAATTTTTAGAAATATAAAAGTGTTAAATAAACACGCAATGGCACCAACGTTATATGCAACATTTAATAATGGTTTAGCATATAAATTCGTTCCTGGTTGCACATTATCCACAAGAAGTGTAACGGATCCTGAGGTATACGTTTTAGTCGCAAGACATTTAGCTAAATTGCACAAATTAAAAATGGAACAGGATTCTACTGAAGCAATCATCGAACCCGTGTTGTGGAAAAGACTAGAAAAGTTTATCAAACTAGTACCTGATCAATTTACGAAGGAACATATTCATAAAAAGTAATGTCTTGTTCTATGAAATTTGATTAAAAGGTTGATTTTATTACCATATGTTGCAGATTTTTCGCAATGAAACTATCAAAATCCCAGATTCAAGATGAAGTTACTTTTCTAAAATCTCATTTGGTACAGTTAAATGGTGAGATAGTCTTTTGTCACAATGATCTTTTACTTGGGAATGTTATTTTAACAAGTTCTCTAACCAAACATGGTGATAACGAACAAAATGAACTGGATAAAAAAGTAACATTCATTGATTTTGAATATGCCGCTTTTAATTACCAAGCATTTGACATTGGCAATCATTTTGCTGAATTTGCTGGAGTTGATAATGTTAATTACGATTACTACCCGAATAAAGAGTTGCAGTATTCATGGCTACGTGAGTATGCCGCAGAATTTTATACAAAATCGCATGTTACGGATGAAATGCTGCGCTCGCTTTACGTTCAAGTAAATCAATTTGCGTTAGCAAGTCATCTCCTTTGGGGAATTTGGTCACTGATTCAAGCAGAAAACTCTGATATTGAATTTGATTTTATTGAGTAAGTAATTGTTACTTAATGTGAGAGGATGTAATAAACGTCTGCTAATAGATAACTCTTTCAGGTATGCCTTAATACGATTTACAGAATACTTTCGTAGAAAAGACTCGTTTCTAGGGCTGAGCTTCTATAATTAGTGCTATATTTGCCTTGTAATTTGTCAATGCTTGATATGATAATTTTAAAGTTTACAATATAATTGTAATATGAAAAAGATTAGCTGTTATAAACGGTCAAAGAAACGTGTATCTTGTGATATGTATCTGATACCACATAGGACCGAAATATGCTCATTTTTGTGTTCATGTTAGGTACATATTTTATATCATGTATGTTGGCATGTTACGATTTTAAAATAAGGATGATTATATTTTATAAATAAATTGAAATTAATGAATTTCTTATTCTATATGCAAGAAAGACTTTTCTAATTTCACGTACTTGTTTCTTTATTCGGTAATGAAGATTATCAAGGATGGTGGATATGGTGGATCACGATTGTATATAAAAGGGGATACATTAACTTCACTTCTATAAGTACAATAACTGATTTTATAAAACGCAAAAAACACAAGCTACGTTTCTGTAAAATGAAAAAATTTCTTGAAAGTTTATTATTGAAAGAGTGATAGATATTTTGTGAGATTTACTTATATTTCTTTTAAATATTCACTACTTAAATATGCTACTAGATTTGGAACCGGACCAAAGGCTCCACGATGAATACGACTAATACGACGAGCGTGTTGTTACCCATGCCTGTAATAGACTGATACCGTGCTCGTCTTCTCCTTTTGGTTTTAACTTCAACGCTTCCAAAGAAGGTGTTACTGTATTTGAAACTGACCACTAGCCAGACGGTTCAAGCAAAATATAATACTATTTAATCCAGATAGCTTCTAATTGCAAGTAATTTCAGATTATACAGAATGTAGCAACCTTTTGCATATTTTGTAAATTAATTTGTGCTTGTTTACACATAAACCAATAATGCTTGTAGCCTCTGGGTTGTGTGTTGATCCTCTATCAGGCAAACTAACTAAAAATTAATAACTTTTTAGTTAGTTAATTATGGTGGATACGACGCTACTATCACTTTTGTACACTCTGGAAAACATAAATAAGTATACAAGATCTAAGTAACTCAAGCTATATATCATGAAATACATAAATCGTAGCAAATTGCCAAATACAAAATATTTACCCATAAATATTTAAAAATAGTTCATATTTGTCCAAATTCATGTTTCGGTTGGTTCCTGCTTTAAGCAATTCCGTGACTGCCATCCATATTGGTCTTTAATCAAATACAACGCGGGGGTACGCGCAATGAAAAGGGTTATTATCATGTCAAATAGGCAAACGGATGTTTTCGGTAACTTCGGTATTAAAGTTATTTGTTCGAAGCGCCTGCGACGTCGCCTTCCACGCCACGGACTTCGAGGGCGCAATTGCGCATTCACCAATGCGGACACAGAAGTAGACGTGTGTTGATGTGCCACATATTTAGCATAAAATGTATCTATTTGTCTTATATATGTGACTATTACTGTATGAGTGTTGTATTTAAATGTGAAGGTTTTGAGGGCTTGCAGACAGTTAGAAACTTTTGCTGTCATAGTTTATCAGGTCGCGAATAGCTGCAAAGTGGTAGTAAAAAATTGAGAATTATCATGTTTAAGTAGTTCTAAATTAACTGTAAAAATGAGTGATTTTTTACGTATTTTACAAAAAATAACAAGGTTTGTATCTTATTTAGAAATAATTTATTATTAGAAATATATTTTTTTCTATAATAGTTTACTTATAATTTTTAAATAACCTACACATCTTATATCTATTATAATTTTTATTCTTCTTTGTAACGCTTCGGGATACTTACCTTCTCGAATTTGTATTTGTGATCTGACCACAATCAATCAATAGGGAGAAAAATTAACTAAGCCATTAGCATACTAGCCCCTCTCGTGAATGTCAGAAGAACCGCTTGGAACTTATTTTGATACTACAAAAGAAAAAGATTTTTGTATCAATGTTTATATTTTCAATATATAACAAGAAATTGATAGTCATTAAAAATTGCATACTTGTGTCCGAATATTTCTTACTTTGATTATATTTTTGAATAATTTAGTTTTTCCTTTGCCTTATATTTTTTGATATAACAAAATAGTTATTGTGCATTACTTTTTGAATTGCACTAAGCTCAAATCAATATAAACACCGACTCACGTTTTAATTTCATTAACGGGCAGTCACAGTCAAATACTTTCTCAGCGCATCCATTATTCAATTTTATCTAATGGCTGACCGCATTTTTATTCTCTAAGAAGAATAAATATATGTTTGTAAAAAATTCAAAGAATTGAATTTCAATCATGTCGTAAATAAAAATAGACCTTGTCATACTCGGTTTTATCTTCTGTAATGCAGCTGATATGAAAATTTTTGCTGTTTTATGATGAGGCTGTCGCTTCTTCTTCTTAATCTTTACCGCATCGCTGCCTGCGGATAGACCTACAGCTTGTATTCTTTTTTTTCCGATATCATTCGTGGTAACTGTGCGCATATGAAGACAAGACTCGTGGGGGTAAGTGTTTCCCAAGATGGGGCGGCTGTTAAAATATGATCCTGGCAGAAAGTATAAAATGCAAGTCATGGAGAGACAAAAAATACATATAATGTCTAACATGTTTAAAATAAGTTTCCACGCGAGTAACAATCCCGCTGTTGGTTCCGATCAGGTGAAAGTCCTGATGGCCAACACCGGCCCCATGGAATGTGAGAGAGGCCAAAAACAAGTAAATGGCGTAGATAGCGGTAGACCCCAGGCCGCTAGCAAAGAGACTGGGAAAAACGGTGGCCAGACCGTTGATATGCCAGATGGCAATAACAGAATGAGTAAGGAGGCAGTGTTTGGGAGACGGGAGTCTCTCAAAAGAACACCACCTCAAGGCAGAAAACGCGGACGTGTAGACAGAGGTCACAGCCGCGAAAGGTCGACAATAAAAGGGTGTACTACTACCTCGGCCAGCCGAGAAGGGACACCAAAAGACAAACTGGCACCTAGCAGCCAGAGTAAAGACGACAATCAGGGGGTAGAGCAAGTCTTTAAGAGACGTGAGTCCCTTAAAAGGACTCTTCCTCAGATCAAACAAGGAGTAAAACCGGGAGAAAAACTGGAAAACAGACAGAGGTCGTTTTCAGCAGATAGCACCCCGACTCCTGATCCAAAGGTCGAGGCTACGGACACAAAAGAGGAGGCACAAAAAAGGAAGTTGTCGGACGATGATGAAGATACTTCCCTATCGCCCCTGACAGATATAATAAAAAATCTGGTAAACGGCATACAGGAACTCAACAGAGTTATCCTAACAGCCACAAATACCAGAAGGGACGTGGTCACGTGCGCCAGTAAGCTGGACGCACTAGGCCGAGGCTTGACGGGCGGCAAGCTTGAGGCAATAGTGCGGGAATTGCAGGAGATAAGGGCCCCAAAAACTGCAAAAACCCAAATAACACCAGTAACAAGGGACATGAGCACGCAGTGCTCGCCAATTAAAACGGTGTGGGGCAAACCGAAAGTGGCAACTTGGGTGCACACTACGATAAAAGAAGGAAACCCATTGATGCTGGGCTATGAATGGGATTTGGCAGTCATTAGAACTGATAAAAACCAAGCAATAGAAATGGGAATACAACGGCTATTCCGCAACCTGTACCACGAAATAGGTGGACCACATGAAAAGGTGGCTCACATAAAGACCGCGACCTGGGTGATGGGAAGGGAAAACAAACCTCCGGCCACCAGGACAATATATAGAGTAGACGATAGCAAAGAAGACAACATCAAACTAAGGTTTGGGAAAGTTCTTTACAGAATCTCTACGGAAGGAAGGAGTAAGCTGGCATTGGCATGGGATGACCAGTTGACCTGCAAACTAGCAGGTCTAAAAAAGGTCCTCGAGGACACAGCAGCTAGGCACGAGATAGCGGTGGCCATCCACGTCAAACTTAGCTCAATTAAAGCCAAAGCTACCGTACCTAGCAAAAAGCTGCACACGGAGGCTATAATCGTAAGTAGGGCCAAGGGTGCCACTTACGCAAGTACTCTAAAAACG